>JAMKCH010010612.1:0-28864 GCA_023653785.1 Ophioderma brevispina
TTTCTGATGACCAGGAGTACCCTAGACATTCCTTAGACACCTGTTTTTATCTATTGACTTACAAAGTCATACAACGTCACCAATGCTGAACATGGCGACCTCCATAGGCAACATTTATTAGTTAATTCTGCTAATAAGGCAATCAATATTGCAGTAGATATTATTTCTTTCAGACCGCAAAGACATCTTTTAAAACATACTTAAAATTAAAAATTAGCCTGTTAGTAAACTTTAAACATCACATTTCTCAAAAGCAGTACTACAGCAGAATTAAAGAAATTCTTTAAAATTTCTTTCAGTGCTTAGTTACGTCCTGTTTGTCAACACTCGATTTGCAAAATTGCATTTTCTGAAGAAAAGCATGATTCCCCAAATAAATATTGTTTCCTCCCCTTGAAATTTCTGGTTATGCCACTGCGCTGGACATAACAGTGAATGATCTTGATGTACATATGATTCTTGAACATTAGTAGCATTGCCTACCCTTTTTCACACCACTCTGAAACCAAAGTGATTAAAAATGTTTCAGTATGCCTGATCATGTATTGGGAAATAGTTTTGCTAATTAGCTCATTTCTAGACTTAAGAATAATTTGTGTGCCCTGAATAATTTGTGTGCCCTCAATCATTTACCATGTTGTAATTCAAGGCATTGTAAAAATATTCAAATTCAAAAAGATTCCACTTTTCCTAGTGAAGCCATGTGCAGTTGGAAAGATCTTTGTTTTTGGTATTAATTCAAATGAATTAAAGGTGCAATGAGAGATTTCACATATCAGGTGTCCCTAAAAAATAGTACTGATTTTTTCCCTGATGCAAAGCTTTCCATCAAAAATATCCCCATCTGAAAGGATTAAGCTGAGATATGACTCTTTGGTACAAAAATGGTGAAATTTCTGATTTTGTATAGGAGCAAATACAAAATTTAGCCTATGTTTTATATTGAAATATAAGCGAATCAAAATCACCCTTTTTCTCTCTTTCAAGACATCTATTGAGTGTCTAATCTATATGAAATTACTATTATGACAAAATATTTGGGTGCCTCAAAATCGCTTGTTGCACCTTTAAAGAGTGGAGATGCATAATACATTTTGGGCATAATTGCATTATACACTTCACACCTACTTTGTACCATGATTGTGCTTTATTCTGTTAATGGAATAAAGCACATGATACAAAGTATGTGCAAAGGGTATAATGCAATTATGCCACATTTTGTTAGACAAGTTTCCATACCATAACTTAAGTTTAGAAAACTGGGTGTACGCACATGCAGTGAGTGTCTATACCCAGCTGTGTTCAGGAATGTGACCGCATCCCGGGGACCGCATAACTAGCTCAAAGGCCACTCGATCAAGATCGGTCACATTCCTGAACACAGCTGGGCATAGGCGCTCTCAGCCTCTCACTGCATCTGCATGCGCGGTTTTCTAAACCTTTTTTTTTCTGTGTACATGAATGTGCATTCATGCTTTATCAGGCAGGCAACCAACCCTGTCATTTTGCTGTTTCTGTGAGCAGGGCCATCTGTATATCAAGATTAATGGTGCGTCATTTTAGTATGAAAACAAATCAAGTTTGTCTGCAAGGAGTTTTACACCTGATATTTAAATGCTTAGTGTTGTAGCATTGTGGAACATGCGATAATCAAATACTACTGCCTAATCAAAGTATTCAGAAATATAATTTGGTCATATAAATGTAGAGATTAATATATTTATGTCAAATAAGCAATCAAGTATACAATAAAAATGTTTATCTATAAATATTTTGTCTTTGATTATATTTGTGTGGTTAAGTGTTTCTAAGGTCAGGTCAGATTTTCTTTGAGGACCTACTACTGCTATCCTGTTAACTAGTACTACCTGTCCCAGGGCCGGTGTCAGCGGCTAACTGTCACCCCATCGGGTTTCTAAGGAAATCCGATGGTAGAACTAAAAAGATCTACTACAAGGGTGTCGGCTCTGGACAGCCATCCAAGTCATCCGGTCAATTATCTTTTGCCCCATTAATCCTCAAACAGCAGTATTGCTATAAATGTGAGGTGAATCCGGCCACCCCCGTTTGCGGGGACAAAACTGGATTTAAAACTTTGGTCTTTGTACTACTTTTTAGTTAAAAACAGCTTGCTATAATATTTGTCAAAATCCCTTGGACATGTAAGTATGTACGCCTATTTTCCCGCCAATACGACGCACTGTTGGATTGCATGTTAACACAGTTGACGCAAAGAAATCCGCGCGCGCGTATGTCATGTCCAAGGGATTAGGACAAACACTATAGTATGGGTATACCAGACGAGCGTAGCAAGTCCAGAAAATTTTTGAAATTGTGTCGGCAACACTATCATCAAATCAAATCCGAGTGGGGATAATACAAAATTGTTATATTGCATATTAGCAAACAGAAGTAATATCGTTTGATAAAATCAGCAAATTCGCCATTTTGCTGAAAGAATCTGTAAATGGGGTGCCACACCCCTGTTAATATGACCAATTATGAGAATGATCAATAACCACATACAATACAAAGATATACTATTTGTTTTGAGAATTTCTCTTTTACAATTTACACATCACAAGCTAGGTTGTAAATTCAATATACATTATAATTACAAATATATTTACACATAGCTCCCACTTCATATTGATATGATTTGTGACTTGATAATACAACTGCTACCAGGTGACCGGGTAGTCAAAGCTGCTTAAAGGTGCAACGAGAGATTTTAAGTCATCCATATTTTCTGTGATATGTATAGTAGGGTTATAAACTAGAATCCCATTCTAGAAGTTTGGGGAAGGTGGTTTGAAGATGCTTTTCTGTAGTTTGAAGGGTGCTGAATCAGAATTTTTGGGTCCAACCTCTGGGAAATGTGGGGAACCTTGTAAAATAAAGGGGTAAAATTAGTACAGGGGTAAATTTGAAATCAAGACAAATTGAGTTTAAATGTACTCCAATGTATTTGTCTCATTATAAGGAGTAAAAAAAGGTATAGTTTGTATAGGTTACAACTTTTAGTTACACGGCTACAGCCCTGATAAGGTTCAAGGTCATCCTGGGGATTCAATTTGAGGTCAAGTTTTGGTGACCCCTATAGACTATGTAGACCCTTGTTGCCCACTAATTACGAAACCAAATCACAAACATTGTAAAAAAAGGCAAGACGAACAATCTGACACCAGTTTCAACAAAATCGGAGCACTGGGTAAGGTTTACCCCCCTCGATGACCTTGAACCTTAATAGGGCTGTACCTGTTTAAAGGTCAGAACCTAGACAAACTATACCTTTTTTAATCCTTATGATGAGACAAATGCATTCGTGCACATTGAAACACATTTTGACTTGATTTCAAATTTACCACTGTACTAATTTTCCCCCCTTATTTTACAAAGTTCCCCATATTTCCCAGAGGTTGGACCCAAAAATTCTGATTCAGCACCCTTCAAACTATAGAAAAGCATCTTCAAACCTTCTTTCCCAAACTTCTAGAATGGGATTCTCGTTTATAACCCTACTAGTAGTGATTTCATATAGATTAGACACTCAATAGATTCCCTACCTTTTATTTGGCTACAGAAATAACTTAAAATGAAAACAAAAGGTGATTTGTGTATGCTTATATTTCAATAGAAAACATAGGCTGAATTTCCTATTTGCTCCAATACGAAATTAGAAATTTCACAATTTTTGTACCAAAGGAAGTTCTTGGCTTAAAGGTCCATGGCCTGATCGCTAATAGCCTCGTCCCCAGGGACCCCAGATTTTACCGGAAGTGGTCAACATTTTGGTATCAGAAGAAAGCTACTATTTTTCTCATTTACCCTGTGAAATTTTAGGGGTAAAAGATGTTTGGTTTGGATGTTATGAGCGAAAATGTCACCCATTTTGGTCGACCAATATTAATTTTACACTTTTTTTTTTTTTTTTTTTTGCAAACAGAAGTAATATCGTTTGATAAAATCAGCAAAGTCGCCATTTTGCTGAAAGAATCTGTAAATGGGGTGCCACACCCCCGTTAATATGACCAATTATGAGAATGATCAATAACCACATACAATACAAAGATATACTATTTGTTTTGAGAATTTCTCTTTTAATTACAATTTACACATCACAAGCTAGGTTGTAAATTCAATATACATTATAATTACAAAATATATTTACACATAGCTCCCACTTCATATTGATATGATTTGTGACTTGATAATACAACTGCTACCAGTACAGAGTTCCCCATATTTCCCAGAGGTTGGACCCAAAAATTCTGATTCAGCACCCTTCAAACTATAAAAAAGCATCTTCAAACCTTCATCCCCAAACTTCTAGAATGGGATTCTCGTTTATAACCCTACTAGTAGTGATTTCATATAGATTAGACACTCAATAGATTCCCTACCTTTTATTTGGCTACAGAAATAAAATGAAAACAAAAGGTGATTTGTGTATGCTTATATTTCAATAGAAAACATAGGCTGAATTTCCTATTTGCTCCAATACGAAATTAGAAATTTCACAATTTTTGTACCAAAGGAAGTTCTCGGCTTAAAGGTCCATGGCCTGATCGCTAATAGCCTCGTCCCCAGGGACCCCAGATTTTACCGGAAGTGGTCAACATTTTAGTATCAGAAGAAAGCTACTATTTTTCTCATTTACCCTGTGAAATTTTAGGGGTAAAAGATGTTTGGTTTGGATGTTATGAGCGAAAATGTCACCCATTTTGGTCGACCAATATTAATTTTACACAGTACTCTATGGGGATTACAAAATCACGTTTTTAGCTCTCACATCAAAACGGGTTGAAATATCGGCGCGAAACTTTACAGGTAGGGTTTTGGGGTGAAGGACATTCTATCAAGATGAAAACTTTATATACTTAAATCGGGCCATCCCCCTTTAATCCTTTCAGATGGGATATTTTGATAGAAAGGTTTACACCAGTGCAAAAATCAGAATTTTTGGGGCACACTTGTTACTTGAAATCTCTTGTTGCACCTTTAATCAGAATTCTTGTTATAGGGATTTTCTGTTAATTGATATGCTGGTTCAGGAAATCATTTCCATCCAGTTTACCCCCCCCCTTGATTTTTGTTACTAAACATCAGATTCCTTTAAATTTGATACCACAGGATAGCTTAGACTTTCCTCTTTCCATTTGTACTAAAATAAGTACCAACATCCCCATTATGACGTCAAAAGTTAAGTATGAAAAAGGAAAGTATGAAAAAACTGGATATAGGGTTGAAAATTGATATTTTGCAATTTTACTGAATCACATTATTACAGCACTAAAATGTTCAAAATATATAAAACTAGTCATTTCGAATCAATTAGAGCCAAAAACTGTGTGACAATCGAATATTCCTAACTTTTGATGAAAAATTTTTCCCCCATACCGCAATGTGTACTATGGAAATTGACGGTTTTGCTGACATGCAAACTTTATGACGTCATTCTGACGTAATTCTAGGCATGTTGGTACTCATTTTGGTATCAATGGAAAGAGGACCATAGCCATCTATTGGTACCAAAATAAAGTTTCTGTGATGTTGGTACTTCTCTCCCTATCCATCACTTTGGGATCACCCTGTATCTTACCTATACCCCGGTGGATGTTTGTTTTTGGATGAAAAGGAGTGGAAAATTTCAATTGACAATTACATAAAATATTTGGCACCAAAAAGGGAGTTTTAGCAAGCCAGGAAAATGGGTGGTGGTAACCAATCCCCCTTCGGTAGACAAGGGTTAAAGGGGCATTTTGTGATCCCCAGCCTGTCGAGATTTTTATATGATCTGAACTGTTGAACCAAGTGGTATGTGTGCCTTACATGCATATTAGCAATTTTGTATTTTCTGGACAGAAATTACAACACAGAAGTTTACGGAGCAGCACGATACAACTAATTCGCTCATAACATCAAAATACAATGTCAGAATCAACTGAAATTTTCGAAATTATCTTTTCCTGAGGATAGGTAGTGAATCATAAGCAAATATACCTGCTAGGATCACAAAATACACTTATAATTATTAGGACAACTGCTTATGCTCATAATTGGGACATTTTTCATGGTACTGTTGTGTCCCAAATAAGCACCTAATGTATAAGTGATGTGATCAAGCAAAATGAGTCGGAAGTCGCAAATATTGATTTTGAGATATAGCCAAACAAAGGAGAGAATGTCTTATTTCCTATTGTTTTGGCCACCCTTCAACTGATTATATCTTTGGAATTAATTGGTCAATTTCAATGGGGGTTTCAGCAAAATGTAGCTTTTTAAATGGTGCATACAGTTACATGAAAAAGTAAAAATTGAAACTGACCGACTTCAGACTCATTTTGCTTGATCACATCACATATTAGTACATAACACAAATATCATAATGTACAGCTTTTATTTGGTTAATGATGAGCAGAAAAGCTTGAAAAGCAGGAGGGGGATTTTGCGATAGCGCGCAGGCTGTATGTATGTGACTTGGGTGAATGGGTGTTCCAGTTTGGTAAGGGGCGACCTCCAGTTTGCAACGATATGCTTATCGTGACAGTTGAGGTAACGATACGATATGAGGCACGACAAGCGTCACAATAGTTTACTCCACTCAGCAACACAAACATAGGCACAGCTATCGTTACCGTATCGTCGCTCCCGTATTAGACCCCCCAATTAGCTTGGCTCCAGTCGAGCCGGTTTAATAACTTCACTTGACACGGTCTTTTGTTAGCGCGAGTTTTTATTACCCGATTTCAAGTACAGGTTATCGATTTCGCTGTGCACCAATTATGCTCTCAGGCTTTCTGCTGTGTACCAAATTAGCTCTCAGGCTCTTCTGATCATGTTCTGATGCACAGGGACTGAAATCCATCATTAAAATTATACTTTAATCATACACACATTTTCATTAAGCAAATATACTAGGTTTTAATATGCATCTATTAAAATGTGAAGTTTTCACTGACTTGTGGCATTCAATATGTTCGCGCAGGGTTCATTGAATTTTTTATAGAGAGGAAACATTACTGAATGGAGATTGCCTGCCGATATTTTTTTTTATCGCAAAAGTACATACTAGGCGAATCAGGCAAACCGTTGAGGGAAACTTCCCGGGAATATACGGACACACATTGCAGCGTATCGTGCTTTATACCAATGGAGATATGCCGGGTGATCGTGTGCTGCTGGTATGGTGCATTGAACTGCGGTGGTCATACACCGGGGTCAGGCCGTGTGGCGGCGGCGGAGCTTGAACTTAATTTTTTTTTTTTTTTTTTTTTGCTTCTGGTCTTATCATTTGCAGGGTATGTTAGGATACCTGTACTTGTTACGTACATGCTAAAATCTGATTTTTGATGATTTTTTCGATTTGCTGATTTAGCAAATCACTGATAGTTTCTTTAAGCAAATATACTAGGTTTTAATATGCATCTATTAAAATGTGAAGTTTTCACTGACTTGTGGCATTCAATATGTTCGCGCAGGGTTCATTGAATTTTTTATAAAGAGGAAACATATTACTGAATGGAGACTGCCTGCCGATATTTTTTTTTTATCGCAAAAGTACATATTAGGCGAATCAGGCGAACCGTTGAGGGAAACTTCCCGGGAATATACGGACACACATTGCAGCGTATCGTGCTTTATACCAATGGAGATGTGCCGGGTGATCGTGTGCTGCTGGTATGGTGCATTGAACTGCGGTGGTCATACACCGGGGTCAGGCCGTGTGGCGGCGGCGGAGCTTGAACTTAAAATCACGCTTGAAAGAAGGCGTCAGTTTCTAGAAATATAGCATTATATAGCATTGTGTTAAGTTCTTAGCACAGGCAAAATATTAGTTAGAAAAGCGTCAGTTTCTAGAAAAAGAGTATTCTTTGGTGTTAAAATCCTAGCCCAAGCAAAAAATTATTTTTAGAAAAAGCGCCAGTTTCAAGGAAGAGAGTTATTATGAGCATGAGGCGTTAAAATCCTAGAACAGGTAAAATATTATTTTAGAATGCGCGTGAACTTAAAATCACACTTGCAAAAATCGTCAGTTTCACAAAAGATAGTATTGTGTGGTGTTAAGTTCCGAGCACAGGCAAAATATAAGTTAAGAAAAGCGTCAGTTTCAAGAAAGAGAGTATGGTGTTAAGTTCCTTGCACATTCAAAATCATTAGTTAATTAAAGCGTCAGTTTAAAAATAGTATTATGTGGTGTTAAAATCTTAGCACAGGCAAAATATCATTTTAGAAAAGCGTCAGTTTCATGTGGTATTAAAATTCTAACACAGGTAAACTATTATTTTAAACTGCACTTGAACTTAAAATCATGCTTGAAAAAAGTGTCAGTCTCAAGAAAGATATGTGGTGCACGGTGTTAAGTTGCTAGCACAGGCAAAATATTAGTTTAGGAAAGAATCAGTTTAAGGTGATTGGGTCACGTTAGCTGCGCGCACCAGTCTCCAAGCAGATATTTCTCCCAAAATCGTGACTTGGCATTCCTAGCTGTCCGCGCGCGTAAAAACCACCCTTGCGTATACTATGCGATCTTCCGAAGATAGCATGCACGCTTTGTCCCTTTACCCGTTTCCAATGAAGTGCATGTAGGTCTATGTGCTGTTTACAGAATTTCATGCTTTAAACAAACTTGAGTCAAAGATTATATTGCTATATAAACGGGCCATCAATTAACTAAATATCCTTCTTTTTCCGAAACTAAGCAGCTTCTCTCCTGATTTTTTCAACACACTTTTACAAATGTCTTTCAGAAAGTGTGTTTTCTTTATAATTTCTATGTCAGAAATGTGTGATGAATACATCTCAGATGATTATGTCATTATATGGAAAACGTTAATTTACTAATAGAAGGGATTCAGGTAACTTTACGGCCGGAAATGACCGTAAAATTAAAAGGGATGTCAAGTTAACATTGCACATATACTGTTGATTATCTTCCATTTTGTGAAGATTTGACTCAATATCATGGAACTTCATAATCATTTTAAAAACATTGAAGAAGTTATGCAAATCTTAAATCACCCACATTCACCTGATACTAAGGCTTTATTTTACATTTTAGCTGTGATTTCTCTCTCAAAGCAAAAAAACATGGATTTTTTTTTGCCCAGAGCCATTGCAGCAGATAGTGACCGAAAACTTGGCATAAATTCCCAATGACAACTATATTAATATCGTTTAATTTCGTAAAAGGAACTAATTTTGACAACAGTATTTAGAAAATTGCTACGAAGTATAGGTATAATCGTCCAGCTAATACTGGTTTCAGAGTGTGAGTACACACGCTTAAAATGCATTAAAAATCATGAAATCAGGACACGCCCTTGCTTTAATACTTTTCCTTTCTCACCTTTCCATAAACCTTTTCTTCCCTTTTCTTACCAGTCTTTTTATTGATTCTCATCAT
The DNA here is from genome assembly GCA_023653785.1 of Ophioderma brevispina. Lineage (NCBI taxonomy): Eukaryota > Metazoa > Echinodermata > Ophiuroidea > Amphilepidida > Ophiodermatidae > Ophioderma > Ophioderma brevispina. Next base: position 9,407 of record JAMKCH010010612.1, read on the forward strand.
ACACAACAACATATCAATATTAAAGATTAAAAATTACAAAAGAGGGAAAAACAATGCTCGTAAGTTTTAATCAGTGCGCACGTTTTTGCGTGCCTGTTTTGTTCGCGTGTCAGCTATAAGCGTTTGCCACGTTGGTTTGCCATGCGTGAAACTTGTGGCATTTTACGGACCTCAATATCGCGTTGGTATTTTAGACTACTAAAAATGCCGTTATTTTCGAAAATAACAGAAAAATTAGTTCGGTGACCTCTACTTTTTTCTGCAGTAATCGACAGATCTTGTTAGTGCGCAACTTTTAGTTAAATTTGGACAAAAGTTCTCCGAACAGATTTTTTTAAATATTTCAAAAATGGATCCGGAAAAAATGAATTTTTCCATAGAATGGTACAAATTTTTGGAAAAAATGTTTTTTTTAATAGAATTTTTCTCAAAAACGAGTTCGGACCCCATATTTTTTTATTTCGGTGATATGGTTGACATACATCGATAAAAGTTCATTTATACGAAAACTTAACAAAATCTGAACTAACAGATCCTATCGTGACCCAATCACCTTAATTTAAAGAAAGATTATTGTGTGGTGTTAAAATCCTAGCACGGGTAAAATGAAAAAAAGGCTTCGTCGCCCAATTTGAGTCATCATGTTCATGGTTATCGCATGGAGTTGTGTGGAGCAGGATTTTGTACCGGGGGAAAAATGCTTCTCGGTTTCGGCCACTATGCCCGTACCCCCGTTTCCACTAAGAACCATCGGGATGCAATTTTATCTTTATCAAAAAAAAACTTGGCAAAAAATGGACCTTTTGTCCCTTTTGTGAATGTTTTATTATTAAAACCAACAGTTTGTCAGTGTGTGTGTGTGTTAGCACGGAATAAACTGCAATATGATATCAGTTTATTCCGTAATTACTTTCTATAACCAGAATAAACTGCCAAGATGACCTTGCAGTTTATTCCGGTAAATTTACTTTATAACGGAATAAACTGCAATATTATATTGCAGTTGCAATAGTTGCACGTCGGAATAAACTGCAATATTATCTTGCAGTTTCTTCCGTAAAAGAACTCTTTTTGTTATTTTACCCCAACACTTCCCTCCCTCTTCAAGCCCTCTTTAAAGGGATATCGGCCTGCGGCGCTAACGAGTTATTTAACTTAATAATATATCGGTTGTGGGTAGATTTTGAGTACCCGAAATAATTATGCTTTGATATACATACATGTGTATTATTGCCTATAATCGGTGATTAGTTTTACTTGTTTGTTTTTTAATATTAAACTCATTGGACTCAAAGACAAAATGCTGTAATTTTCGTCGTGGTGAGACAGAGTAACCAAAATATTTAACGGTTAATTTGCTAACGATTCTGCGAATGTTGATAATTCTTAAAAAAAAAGATTTTCCAAAATGGAATTGGGATACCAAATGCGTTTCCCAAAACAAATGACCACATCTATAACCGAGTAAAACAAAGGTGGCTTCAGCTATAGCCCAAACCGTATGCATTTTAAGCTATGCGCCATGAGGAATATTTTGAATTTATTTTGTAAACTTTCCCCACGCCTTTTCCCCGAAATAAAGAAAAGAGGCCGGGGCACAGGAAATTGCGATTTTACAAACTTATGCCCACTGTAAACTGACACAAACTTTATTGCAATGTCGGCCCATCAGTTTACACAATTTTACATTTTATCTATAGTTAAGTGACGCTATCTTTGTAAAATCATTGAAAGGGTTTTTAATTTGTTATTGTTTTTAAAATATAACTGTCAAAACGGGCGGTTAAAATTTTATGTTTTACATGTCACAAACCTTTATATTAACCTAATATGCCTACCACCATTTTCATAAAAGAAGTTTAACAACAGAAAAATTAAGAGAGAGTTGATTAAATGCCAATGTAATATATTTGTATATTGTTGGTGGGTTGGTAATTAAGATTATAAATATGATCTTCTGAATAAAACTGAAAGGAAACCATGCATCGCAATAACAAAATTTAGGTTCAGTAAATTTCGTACATTTGTAAAACTTTGCCAATTTGTTTCATTTCAAACGGCATTTATTAACATGCAATGGAATTGGGATACTATTTGCGTAGCACAATGCCCAAAACAAGTGACAAAACGGTTAGTTATTTAGCGATGTTCTAGAAATGTTTATCTTTTTTTAAAGTAAATTTTCCTATGATCACCAGAAAGTTTGCCTTACTTTCATCATGATGGGACAGAAGTCTGTTTGGTTTCATGTTTAATATTGTAAAATTGTAGTTTGCGTTGGAAGGATTTCCAACTACCAAAAACGAATTACCTGTATGCACACGGGTAAATGAATAGTTTTGCTTCGCCAAATATTGATTATAGCTGCAGAGTATTTTGTGCTGATCACCGCCTATTGTTGGGCGTGGAGTTTTAATTCGGTTGAGTGGCAATAAAATGAAGTAGGCCAATTACGTATTTCTAAAGACTCAAGGGTGTCAGCAGACAGGTGACTCTCGCAAAAGGTAGGTTGTTAAATCCTTTATCGTCGCCGTATCGTGACCCTTCTTCCTGAAAGCGAGCATCTGCAGTGTGTAAGCCTGCCTTCAGCAACGATAAAACAGGGGTTAGGTCACGATACGAAAAGCTATCGTTGCAATCGTTGCGGCGATAAGCGTATCGTGACAAACTGGACGTCGTTCCTAAGGTTTTCATTTTTCACGTCTTCTTCGAAAAGTTTTATATCTGATTCAAACCAGACCTATTAAGGTGCAATAGGGGTTCCTTCATATGTCATGTTAAGGTCACTCACAGACCACGGTCAAAGGTCGTCTAAGCTCATGTTCCATACTGCCATCTTGCCAGGGGATCATGGAAGTTTACTTGCTGTATTTTTATAAAAAGTTGATAAGGACAAGGGCGATTTTCAACATCTGTAAGCTAGGTATTTGAAAACCCTTATGATGATAGTAACTCAATTCTAGTGTGAGCTGATCAGAACTTGGTCACATATGTGATGTTTAAAATCAAATCATATTTGAAAATTTCCCAGATGTAGGAATGTGTTTTATATCAGTGCTTTTAGTTATACTATTTTTCTTAAAATAGCTATAATAAAAATGTAACATACTCCAAGCACCCTATAATTATAGATGATGCCATTAATGACTGACATTTGGTCTTGCACTGAAGAAATCATTTGTTGAAATTGAAATTAAGGGCTTGTTTCTGATTTAGTCTTATTGTGATCTCTACTTGATATGAAAGCCTGACACTTTACATACTCCCCACAAGTTCCGTGGAAACAAACTTGGTGGTTTTGATGGTAGAAGCAAATTGCCAAATGCAAAGGCCCTATTCAATACTGTTCGAATGTATTAATGGTTATCGTAACTATTAACAACAGCATTTGTTGTTTATATCTTGAGGAATGAAATGGATTTGAAGGCTCAAATTTCGGTCAACATAAGAAAAATATGGCATATCAAAATTCGTACTAGCTATTGGGTAAAATCAGGGTCCCAAACGATCGTAACATGCCACCTTAAGGGTTTTTTGGTTATGAACAGCTACAAAAATAAAAATTGATAATTCTTGCATATAATGAAGTTACACATGTTACCTAAGCAATTAGTCTTACTATACTGTCAGAATTTGAAACAAAATAACAACAATTGGTCATGCAACTGGTTGCCATGGCAACGGCAGTCATATTGGAACCTGTATTTTACTAGCTTGGATTATGCAAACTATTCTAGAACTATGTTCAACTTGTAAGGGAGGTAACTTACAAGTTTTTCTTCATATTTTGCCAACATTTGAAAATAATTAGATTTTCAATTACTGCATTCTTGTCAACTTTATCCATCTATTCTAGTTCACTCAAAACAACAGAGCAACATCTGGTCCAAATTTGAAGTCTGTATCCCTCATATTTTGTAAAAACATATTTTGCATGTGAGAAATTCAGTTGCAAAAATCAAAATGGTCAAAAACGCAGACTTGTCAAAGTTCAAATAGTTCTTAAGATAGCTCAATGTTTAACAATTATTGTAAATTTAATTTTTCAGGAAGACTCTAAAATAAACATTAAAATAAACATTTATCAAGGAATTTAATAATTTTAATTAAAAAATACACACATTTGTGTCAATTTTACCCTGTATAACCCCAAAAACCATTAACTTCTGTGGAAAATGCATATCGTGTAATGATTATGCAAAAACAATCATAGAATTAGTTTGTCTATTATAAAATTAACTTTATTTAGAGAATAAGGTATGATTTTGGGAACCGGTACTCTCTTTACGACGAATTGAACCCAAGGCGAGACCATTATTTTAAGTGGAAGAACGAGGCCGGAGGCCGAGTTCTTCCACGCAAAAATAATGGTGTCGCCGGGTTCAATTCGTCGTAAAGAGAGAGTACCAGTTCCCAAAATCATACCTTTATTCTCATTCTTAAACATCTTTATCATTTAAGGTCATCTTTAACCCAATTTTGCGATGCTTTACGGCTTAAATACAACAAGAAAGGACTGCCACCACCCAGTGACAACAATCGAACAACCCGTTGAACGCAACGATCATACGCAACGAGATGCAACGTAGGCAAGCGCGCGCGAAAGTAGCAAAACGCGGTATGACGCGAGCGCTTCAACCTAAAAATAACTTCAATACCCAGCGCATACTACCTGGGTTCAATTAAACGAATTTAACCCGGGGATCAACCAATGGAATTGCTTACATTTTCACAGCTGTTTAAGAATTAATTATAAAGTTAAATAGGTACAGCATGTCGGATACTTGTGTCATTGTAATTAAAACTTTTGTACATATTTACTCTTTCTTTAGAACACTGTGTGGGGAAAAATTACAACCAATTACTGAAACACTTTTAGCACTTGGTGCTAAACACAAATTCCTATGTGTATCATGAAAATTAGAAAACTTCAGTATTAAAGGGGGATTGGCTGCAAACATTCTTTGTGTAAACGTTCGTCTAACCTATATATGTTTCATATGGTTTACCTTCAGAAATAATAAGCTGCCTGCATTGCTAGTGGACACATGAAGGCTGATAATGGCATAATATAATGTAGACCTGCCTTTATCTGACATTTTAGGCCTGGCAAAATCAAATTTTCCCTTTTTGAGCCATTTTTAGGGATTTTTGGCTTTCTGGATTTTTTTTGGGGGGGGGCATCCTCCCCTCGTTCCCCCCACTTGTTACATAGTCCCAGATATAAAGAAAAACACCCAGAAATAAATAGGTACAAGCTGAATATTTCAGGATAGTTTCCTTATGCTGTAAGGAGCAACATATCAAAAGCCCCCAAGAATCCCCTGTGTGCTATTTGAGAAATAAGGGGGTAAAGTTTGTACAGGGGTCAAATACTAAAATGTTCCAATTGCGTTCAAATGTATACCAACGTTTGTGTCATGTCATAAGGATTAAAAAAGGTATAGTAATTTGCCCTATCTGCGATTTATGGATTATTAACTATATGGAAATAACTGTTCAAGGTCATACTGGGGGTAAATGCTCAGAGTGCTCCGATTCTTTCCAAAAATGTATCAAATTATTCGTCTAATTGTGTATAAACTGAAAAGATATATTTAAATAGTTTAAGTAATTTACTTGCATAGTTATAAGTTCATTATGGCAGGTTTCTACTGGGTCTATGGAGGTCACAAGCCACTGCCCTATAAGGTCAATATTTGGAAGCTGTAGATAGTGTGAATGAGCATATTTTGCCATAATATGACCAAACAACATGTACGAGTAATTTGGAATTATTTGAATAAAAATCGTACCGTTTTGAAAATTTTACCCCTGCATGCCTAAAACTAATGTTCAAAAGTTAGACAAACTATATATTTTCTTATTCAGTTTGACTAGAAGAATACGATAGCCCTTGATTTAGCTCAATTGAATCATTTTAATTTTTTTACCCCTGTATAAACTTTACCCCTTATTTCTCAAATAGCACACAGGGGATTCTTGGAGACTTTTGATATGTTGCTCTTCACAATATTAGGAAACTATCCTGTAAAATTCAGCTTGTACTTATTTTTTTCTGCCTTCTGTCTATACAGAGCTAAAGTTCTTTGACTATACAGGCCTGCACATGAGCTGAGAGTTACTTTCCATTGGTTACAACCCTATCAGCATTAGCCAGCTAATGCAGTTCAAAAGAAACAGCTCTCTTCTGACAATATTTTAACCCATCCCTATCAATTTTCCATAGCAGTTTGCCATCGGCCCATTAGAAATATACTCTTTAACATATAGATACTATATTATATAGGTGATTGTCTTAGTATGCCTAGGCATGAACATAAATTGACCGGTGTTCCTGTGGGACTAATTAGACACCAATTGTCTCTTTTAGTTGTATTGTTACTGTACTGTGTAGGTGCCCTCAGTGTGTAGTTGTAACACAATTTGCGCCACCGACGCAAGATCATCGTGTCGAGCCTCAATCTGACCGCCATGCACTTGTTGAACCTGCAGGAAGTTAAAAAAAAAATGCTTGAGTTTAATAGAGAGAATTAAGTATCAAAAGGACTTTCATATATGCCATTATTTGTCATTTTTTAGTTTTTTCAGACATGAAGATTGTGCACAGTGCATATCCAAAAAAGAATTGGAAAAAGCCAAGGAGGCAAGGAAGAGTTAAAGGTACTATCAGTGATTGCTAAATCAGAAAATCGAAAAATCATCAAAAATCAGATTTTTGCGTTTGTAACACAGTATAAATATCCAATATACCCTGTAAATGATTAGACCAGAAGCAACCTAATAAGAACACAATAGGATATTTAGCCATTGCTGTCCAAACAGACTTCCTAAAACACTTAAGTGAATGGAGAGTCATATCTTGGAACCCACTGGCCGTTTTTTCCTTTCTGTCGATTCTTTAGTTGTTAAAAAGTAATTTGAGGATTTACAGATATATCCTTCACTTTTTGAACTATTACTGCAAATTAAAATATTTTGACTCATTGCGGATGAATCATGATAGTGGCTTAAGTACTGCCGAGTTATCAGGACAGACTACTAATGCAGAAACTCTGTATTTGAGTAGGATTATTGTTGTATCAGTGGTTAAGTATACGAAATCTAGCTACAATACATGCGTAAAGAAGTTGTGAACCAGTTCAACGCATATTTATAGGTGGCTGATCCCTATAATGAGTTACATTGAAAAAACATGGAATTTAATTCCTTTAGCCCATTGATGTCTATGGGAGGTCAACCAGTCAATCACAGATTGCTTGTTAATTAATTGTCCCACATATTGATTTAGTACCCCCCCCAAACTTTTTTGATGGATAGTCATATATAACAAGAAAATGCAGTAATGTTTTAAAAGAGTCAGGTACACAAACTACCCTAGAGCCTACACTATACTCTCAAACGCCTTCTTCCCCTCGTTGCCCAAAACTTCTTTCAGTCCCTCCATTGTCTCTCAGCATACAACATCTCACTCATCAAACCTTTTGTACTATCCGTAACCACATCAATCCCGATTGCAAAAACAGTGGCAAAAGTACAGACCCCTTGATGCACACCACATTCACCTCAAGCTCTCAGGACCACACTCTTAAACTCATGTCTTTGCTCTTCATACAACCACATCACTGCTCTAACCAATTGCGTGACTGGAATCCCTCTCTCCTCATCGCCCAATCATCACTTTCCTCGGTGTGGTACTCTATCAAATGCTTCTCCAGTGATACAAAAACACATACAGCTTTCTTCCCTTACTCATATTCCTCTTGCACCTCCTACAAAAATAAACACTTGCATCTATCGTTCCCTTCCCTGAACTAAACCCAAATTGCATGTCATCCAATTCCACTATCTTCCGAATCTATTCTTTAGAACCCTCTCACAAATCAACGATCCAATGACCTAATCATATTAAAATGACACAACCTGTACAAAAGGCTCCACTCTTACCTGCATAGGTCTCATGTTAACATAGCTTGCCACAGGCACCACAAACAGGAGTTGTTGCTGTATTCTGATTAATTATCTGCTGAGGCTGATCTCGTATCACCTTGCTGTTGCGTTGCTCAATTTGTCCCTGGTGGTGTATACCTATAGGTATCACCTGTGTCTGGGGCTGTGCCTGAAGCTTGTGCCTCTTCAATATGGGGATGTGGTAGTGTAGTTAGGACTTCGTACTGTAACGTCTTTGCTGCTGATCTGTTTGTTCGGGTTCTTTATTCTCCATCACTCACTTCGACGCCCTTTCTCTGGACCCTTTCTTCTAAACTTGGGCAGTGGCTCCACGCCGGTTTTGTGAACGCTCTTGAGATGTTCTCGTAAGTTGCACTGATTGATGAAGAAAGAAATCATGAGCATGTGTTTGATAGAATTCATTGGGAAATTAGTTTGTTCTGAGATGCGGAATATGGATTACTGTATATAAACAAATGGGAACAAGGGAAATGTAAAGCTTATGAAGTAAACAAATCGTCTGACTGCACTTGTGTGGAGAGGGTTTTTTACAAATAAACTTTGAAAAGCTGTAGGGTTTCAGGTTTGCCTTAGCATTTTAAACAGTATAGGTTCACTTACACTTCACTTTTTAGATGTATTTCTTTATTTTGTTCTTAAAAATCAACGATGAACAGATTGAATATAACACAGGGCATTAATTAAGGACAAAAGTCAAGTAGATCATCCAAATGAAACTGTTAAAAGCAGATTTACTTGATCATAGCAGTGCTTACTTGGGGGTGCAATCCGACAAATATGCAAATTATAACCTTAATATCCACATTTGGTGATGGCAGACGAATGAACAATACCGTACGTGTTTACTGCACAAATAACCAAGTTTCATATAAAAATTGTATCTTTTGAGCCCACATTTATTGGTCGAGAGAGACCAATAATTTGGGGCGAAATCATCCGATTTTTATGATCATCATGTTTCGGATCCGATATTTTCAACACTTGGACTCCTCAAAACATGATAACCATCGTGTAAATCGGTCATTGCGTTCTGTTTGGAGAAGTGAAGGTTAACCTTTTTGGTTGACCAAGAAGCAACATACATGACACACCTCCATCCAGACTGTGACAACAGAAATTAAGTGGTCCTTCCAGCTACGCTGATGGCCCCAAAAAACTTATCAGTCACACAGTACACCTCTCGAATTCTATCCAACCCACATACCGTGTGTGCAAATACTCGTCCCAACATGCGACAGATAAACGTTTCTCTCCTGTGTGAATAACCCGAGTTTCTCGCATCCTTGATTTACTGCCGAAAACTTTACCACACACACATCGCAGTGGAAGGCCCCTTGCGGGCTGTGCGTCTTCCGGTGAACATCAAGTGCCCTTTTGTGAGCAAAACCTTTGGCACAAATTTCGCACAAGTGAGGTTTAGCACCAGTGTGAGAGTTCATGTGGTCGCTGAGCTCTGAACGCCGTTCATACGCACGATGGCACATGGTACATGGATATCGCTTTACTGGTGCAGCTGTGGAAGATATATATCAGAAAGGAAAACAATAATATTCTAGATTTATTTTGCATTAGTTTCAATAAAATATTGACGACACAAGAAATCTATAGTCATTTCTTAATTCCACTAGTAGTAGTAGTAAATCCAAAGTTTTAAATCCAGTTTTGTCCTGTGAACGGTCGTGGTCGGATTTACCTCGCACTTACAGCAATCGCCCTTACCCCCCTCCTTCCACTTCACCCGATTCAGTGCATCCTCCATCCTAAACCCAACCTTCCTACTCTCCTCCTCCACTTGCTTCTTCCGTATCTTCTTTGCTCATCCCGTCCTCTTTGAACCACCCACCTCAAACTCAAAGGCCCTTCTTAAAACACACGCGCGGAAGCAGTAGCATGTGCCAAGGAACCAAAGTTAAACAATTCGATTGTAACACCGATCACACAGATTCTCCAAAAACCCAACCTCTGCATCAAGTCCTCAGCTTTCTTCCTATCCATCAACTTCATACCACACATCGATTTCACCATCACTCTCTCTGTCCTTCTCAAATTCCCCATCTCATTTTTCCTCAGACACCTTGTCTCACTCCTATATAGCATCACCAATCTCACACAACTCTTTAGCTACATAAATTATGAACAAAGATTTAGCAAGGTGTGCCAACCTTGTGTGGGGGACAACAGCAGAAACACAAAACAAGACAGGATGGGGGGAAAGGGCAAAAAGGGAAGGACAAGACAGACAACTAAGTGCACTGTCAATGTTGGGGCAACAGTAGCAACTACAGGGTCTCAGAAGACCTTCCCAAGTACCTTTTCGCCTACAAATTTTTTTTTCCATGCCACTGGGAACCTCTCACATCAATAACATGTAATCATAGTTCCGCACAACAAACCTTCCTTGTACCTTATCGAGAGCTGCGCTTAAGTCTAGTGGGTTCAATTTCTAACGTATAGTACATGAACGATCAAGAAATTATTCCCGATTGCTGTATGCTTCTTTGTGTAAACAGTATTTTCAATATTTCTTCATCATCTTCAGAATTTCTTGAAACCAGCCAGAAAGCTAGTATCAACTGTAGGGCAGTACAGCATATGATTGAGCAAACAGGAATTGAGTGTAGGCCCCCTAACGTCCGCCAGCGGCATGATTAAAACAATGGCGCGTAATATGAGACTATTTACATGACTTACGTCACCAGTCTGGTATCAGCTCTGTGTTTACAACTTTCACTCTTACTTTCGTAATACATTCGCCACATGATTCCCTACTTCTAAAGATAATTTCTAGTAATTACAAGTTTCAGTGAATATATCCAGCATTTTTACTTATTTGTATAACTGTTTGTTGGGTCATTTGGTAAGAACTCGATAAAAAACTATCAGAATAGACGGTAACTTGGGCGGGTAACCGGAGACGGCAACTTGAGTCTAGGAAGTTGAGACTGAGTCTAGGCAAGGATGTATGATCTGTATCATCATGTCTAGGCATGGGGCAAGGAATATCGGACTTGCATGTTTATTTTCTTTTGGACTTGGCAATTTCAAATTCATGTGCAGTGTTTAACATTGAGTTTGTGTACCGTTCATAACCGTGTACTCTCAAGCGCAGGCTGTGTTGATACACATGACCGATGTACCCTTCCCGGTGACAAAGAAAGAAATGGAGTCAACACGCAATTACCAGTCGACAATATGGTTCGCGTGCAAAGGATTATGGGGGCTGGCTTCCGAGCTGCTGTTATAGCAACCAAGTAGTTGTTTTGTATGTCACATATTTGCATGAAATTTAATAATTAATATTATTTAATTTGTATAACACGCAACAATCCACCAAAGTAGTCAGGGTGCCGATGTAGCGCGCCTTAGGATTGCTACAGGTAAATCCAGTCAGAACAAGGAAGGGAACAGAAAGAAGTCAAATTTTAGATGGCAGGAAACGAAACCAAAGTTCTTGGAGAACCTGTGAGGATGGGTTATGACCACTGGTCGGCATTGGTGAAGGTGAGTGATGATCACTCTGCCGCCCCCCACACCATCCCAAGCATTGCAGTCCATATTACTTTGACTTTGCAATTACACGATTTTGTTTCAACATGCAAATATCGAACTGTCAATGGTCGCCAAACACGTTTTATACCTTACAGCACAGTTGGTTGCATTAACGTTTCAGTATTACATTGCATGTTACCTGGAATCTGGAATTATGAGCATTTAATTAGCAAATTAATAAAATTGCACAATGAAGAAATTTGGTACAATCAGAGTGACAATCTCTATTTCTAAGCACTTACGTGGAATGTAGTGACGCCAGAGGTCCGGTAACACGTATCATGGTATTCTCGATTGAGCTCCTTGAAAATTGTACCACAAAGGGACACGAACCGGCATCCTTGTTTGAATGTATCAGCTCATGTGTGCGCAGAAGATGATGGTGCTTTTTGAAGGTTCATCAATGAGGCATTTACTAGGGAACGTTATCTGAATGCATTATCTGCATACAGTGAACAGCAATGATAACATTTATTTTTGTTGAGCCGGGAAAAGCTATATATTTATGGTCCTGACCATGTTTTAACAAAACCTTTATATAAATATACTACAAGATAGCTTTAAAAGGGACATAATGGCATGGAAGGAAAATAAATTTGACATAATGAAAAGACCCTTACGAAATCACTTCCACAAGTTTGTGAAAACATTAGGATGTTACATTCGTAAAAACAGTAAAAACGGAAGCGTTATGGGGGGGGGAGGGGCAGTTGTGGAATTTCTGGAATAGGAAAAGCAAGGGTCACATACTGAAAGAATTTACAGTGGTATCCGCATGTTTTGCGACCAATTCAAAAGCATTCAGACCTGAATTGTACTTTAGACTTGTAGTATATCTTGAATCTGGCAAGTGAAAGATTAGCCATGGATTAGGCCGGGATAGCACATATACAATAGCAAAATGGTCTGTGAGCTGATCTGATGAAACATGCTTTTCAAGTTTGGTACATGAAATTTAAACTAATTATTTTCTCAGGTGAAAAGGTGTATATATTTATTATCTTTGTCCCTGGGGAATGGCCAGCGCACGATAGTGTTGAAAAAAAAAACAAAAAAAAAACCCAACGTGCGCTTGGCCGGATGTCGAACCTGGCGACCTTCGTATTACATGCACGACTTCTAAAACAAAAACCAAACAACAAAAGGACCGACTGATCTATCAACGGTCGGTAGAAGAGCGATAGAGTCATCTATGGTGTTTAGGTTCGAAAGGGGTCCTTCGCTTTCCTTCGTCTACCTGAGAACTAAGTAGTTTACATTTCAAACAAATATAAATCGTATATGAATATACAGTTCTGATGCTCCCCGCTAGGAAAGCGAAGGACACACCTTTCGAACCTACACCTATAGATGATATCTATCGCTCTTCTAACCTCAACCGACCCTGGCTTGATAGCTCAGTCGGTTAGAGCGTCTTGCATGTAATACGAAGGTCCGCCGGTTCGAATCCGGGCCAGCGCATTGGGTTTTTTTTTTTTTTCACGCTAATCGTGCGCTGTCATCTCCAGGGAAAGAGTTATAAATATAACAAGTTTTGGTAAATGCTGGCAGTAATGTCCAGCATCCTTGTTCCGAAATTGCCACAAAACTGCCACCTCCCCCGGGAACTCTTCGGGTTTTACAGAATGTAAACATCCAAAATTGTTTTCAACTCGTGGAAGTGATTTCAGTAAGGGTCCCTTGTCATTATGTAAATGGTTGTTTCAGGCCACTATGTCCCTTTAAAAATTCAGAGGCATAAAACATAGGTTTTTTCCGCCCAATGATATTTTCAATTTGTTATTTCCTCTGCTTCATTCAATTACATAAACACAGTAAAAAAAACAGAGTGTGCTTGAGTCAATGAAAAACCACAAATATTATTAATTGTTGGGTAAAGCGGAACTATGAATACATGGAATTACCATGCACAAAGTCCCATGGTTCGGCTTCACCCGGTATGGGGGACTAATTATAAGCGCATGGCAATTCCACGTATCAGACAACGCTGAACCCGTAACAAATTTATTATACCACTAAGTCTTCTAAATATATTAATAATAACATATTGTGTCCATTCTTTATTAAAACAAATATTTTATAGTATTCTAAACCAAATGTTCTACTCAATATGAGAAAATAATAAAACCCCCTCGGTAAATTGACCGGTGGGTATGTGTCAACGACCCCCCTAATGTGGGAATCGAGCCACTGACCTGATACGAAAATATATCAGGTAGGCAGTATCCTTTGATATCTCCTTAGTGGTATGATAAAAGTCTCGTAAAGGCCTGACCCACAATGAGTTACATTGTAGAGTGTTCAAAGGGGGGAAAAACAAACAAAACAAAACTACAATTTTGTGGTTCTCGGCTTTTTTAACGCTCATCACTAATCACAGAATGTAAGATTGTCTGTGGGTGTTCCATAATTTTTTTTTGTTTTGTGGGGTGGGTGGCCATCAGCTAAATTCACTAAAATGTTATTTAAAAAATTTTAGTGAACACATACAAACCAACAAATACACATGCAAATGGATTGCAAAGTGGTTCTACCTACCGGGCAGCCCACAAAAACAAACAACCATGACTTTTTTGTTGCCTAATAGATCTGTAATGGATGACTTGCCAGCTGTTGAATGATACTATCATGATAGCTATTGGCTACAATAAATACTGCACTACATGGAAATGGATACACTGAAATTAATAACCACTAGAACTATAGATTCCACACCACTAAATAGATCTGGTCTGGCACCCTCTGGCCAAAAAGTGTTTGAGAAAAAGGAAAAAAAAGTGACAGGTCTAAATTAAAATTGAAAAATAGTAGAAACTGGAACTTCCTGGGCCATATTTTGTGTTAGAAATTATTTTAAAGATACAAATCAGCACAATATCAAGACAAAAAAGTGTGTGACGCTTACTACTGAGTAATTCCAGTACTAATTTTACACCCACCCCATAGGAATATTTTGACTCGAAGCCACAGTTTCAGAGGGGATTGGAACTCATCGTTGTCTTCATGCTTCAGTAGCTTGAAAAATCCATGGTCAACTTATGAATTCTTCTTGCTGAATGGGATGCAGAGATCTAGCAGTCCAAGGTAATCATAATTTAAGTGACTTAATGAGAAATTTACGTTTTAATTAGGGTGATTTTGTACATAAACCAATGGCAATTTATTTGGTGGAGTGCAACCTATAAGGAAAATATTATGAAAGATAATTGTAATTGCATACCATATGCTGTGTGAGTTTATGAGGTAGTGTAAACGTCTTATCACATTGCTCGCATTTCAAGTCTCCTGGATCCCTCTTCAAGTAGCTCTTCTTCTTGCCTAAGCCCTTATGATGCTGGTTAATGTGTTGACTTAGGCCCATCTTTGTTGTGAAAGTCCTATCGCAACCTTCCTCTTCACAGTTGAAATCTCCTTCATCTTTGTTTTCATCATCTTTACAGTACTCTGGTTGAATGCAAATATTTTGTCAGTTAAAGGGGGAGTGACCCAATTCAAGTATATGAAGTTTTCATCTTGATAGAATAGCCTTCACCCCAAAACTTCATCTGTAAAGTTTCGTGCTATTTCAATCCGTTTTGATGTGAGAGCCAAAAACATGATTTTGTAAGCCCCATGCAAATCTCTCTGTCATTGGCATTTGGGCCAGACTACCTCATATGTTGCTGTGGGGGGTTTGCCACTCCTCCTGCACAGCGAGTCTGTTTTGCATTCCCAGCATATGCCGGTACCCATTTATACTCCTGGATGGAGAGAGGCAAGCGAGGTAAAGTGCCTTGCCCAAGTGCACAACACATTGGCGACAGCGGGGCTCGAACCCACAACCTTATGCTTATGAGGCGACGGACGCTGATCCACTGCACCGCATGTGCCCTCATGTAAGCCCGTACTCTAAAATTAATATGGTTGACCAAAATGGGGCACATTTTCGCTCTTAACTTCAAAAACCAAACATCCTTTAGCCCTAAGATTTCACAGGGTAAATGAGAAAAATAGTAGCTTTCTTCTGATACCAAACCAAAATTTTGACCACTTCTGGTAAATCCAGGGTTCTGGGGACGAGGCTATTAGCAATCGGACCATGGAGCTTTAACGTTTGTGCCAAATAAGTAGGAATTATCTAGTCTGAAGAAATCATGTTTTACAGGTCCATCTATAGAAAAATACAGCAAGTAAATTTGTGTCATCCCCTGGCAAGATGGCAGTCTAGAACATTACCTCAGATGACCTTTGACCTTGGTCCATGACCTACGGCATCATCCACATTTGAAGGAACCGCTACTGCACCTTACCCCAAGTCTGGTTTAAATCAGACTTAACCAAACTGGAACACACATACATATGGACATGCGTGCTATCGCAAACCCCTCTGCTTTTCAAGCCAGGGGGATAAAAATTACGCATCATTGATAATGTAACAAAGGCAGAAGTGCCTAGGAGGTAAAAGAGTTAACTTACCATCAGGGTGAGACTTTCTCATGTGAGCACGTAGACCTATTTTCCTTTGGAAAACCAAGCTACAAATAGAGCACTTGCACGGACCCTCACCGTCTTCTTCGTGCATGCGTTGGTGATGCTTCAAACTACCAGGATTTTCAAACTGACGACAGCATACATCACACCATGTTTGCCCTTCACCTGAAAATATTGTATTTGCACATTAGTTACAGGCATGACTACACTCAAGAATTACCCTTCATATGATCAGTTGTTTTGGTACTGTTAACTAGTCATTTGTAAGAACCAGAAAAGAGTAAAGGCTGCACTATCCACATTGACACACCATCCAATGGAGTTAAGATGGTTTGCTGTTCAATGGTTCACAAATGTGGCTCAAACCTAAGAAGCAATTAGCTTAAGAAATTCTTTCTTCGACGAAGCACATGGCAGTTCACACATCTGGTTGAACTGAAAAATGTTAAGTACTTTTCCAATTCCCTAAATGTTTCCCTGTCACATTATTTAAACATTTCATTGTCATAGCCATGGTTAATTAAAAATGCTATCACATCATACCAAAGATGTAGATTTCTATTTTGTACTGTTACAAATTGCTTTCAATTTAGCTTTACCTTTTGCTCTTTTTGCCTTCTCTTTCAGCTTCTTTTTCTTGGCTTTCTTTGCCGCACGTATTCTTCCTTTTTCTTGCGAGCTTCACGATCTTCATCTTTCTGTGTTGGCCAATTACTTGTGTCCATGCTTAATCCATGTTTTTCAAGAACTTCTTTTAAAATGTCTTTATTTAGACTCATGACCTTTGTCCAATCAGGGGCACCATCCGAAGTAACAGCTACACACTTGAAGACCGACTTTGCATCCTCTGATTCTGCCCCTTCAGGTTGTATGTGCTCTCCATTGGCTTGAATTTGAGGTGCTTCCTGACCAAATTCCACTGCTACAGTGCCATCAGGCACTTGCTCTGTGTTTGTAGCTAACTGATGTTGTATTAGAAGTTGGTGTTCTGAATCTGAGAATTGCTGCTGTTCTGGTAATTGCTCCTGTTGTTCAGGTAACTGTTGCTGTTCAGGTAACTGCTGTTGTTCTGATAGATGCTGTTGCTGCTGTTCAGGTAGCTGCTGTTCAGATAGCTGCTGCTGCTGCTGTTCAGATAGCTGCAGCTGCTGATGTTCAGATAGCTGCTGCTGTTCAGATAGCTGGTGCTGCTGCTCAGATAGCTGGTGCTGCTGATGTTCAGATAGCTGCTGCTGCTGTTCAGATAGCTGGTGCTGCTGCTCAGATAGCTGGTGCTGCTGATGTTCAGATAGCTGCTGCTGCTGTTCAGATAGCTGGTGCTGCTGCTCAGATAGCTGGTGCTGCTGTTCAGATAACTGCAGCTGCTGCTGCTGTTCAGGCTGCTGATGATGTTGTTCAGGTAGCTGCTGCTGTTCCCCTACTACTTGTAAGTCAACTTGAACCATCTGGGGAGTTTCCACTGGTTGCTCTTCATGTGCTGACACCTGTTGCTCTGTAGCCGATGCATCAACATTGCCTTCTGACGTGGGCACTTTGTTGATGATTTCTTGTTCCATGGAGAAGGCAGTGGAAGGTGGCTGTAGATCAGTTGAATTAGAACTGCTTGCCTCTTCTTGGACAGGTGCAGTAGAGCCTTCGGATGCCAGTTGGGCTTCTAGGGATCTGACTGCATTCTTTTATGGTGATACCTGCCTGAAATTACCAGGAATTTTGGCTGTTCAGCATCCTTGGCTGCCATTGTGACTATGCGTGTATTAAACACAAATTAAATTGAATTTTTCAATATACAGGTTACAAGTAATTGACTGTGCTGGAGATGTTTTTTTCAGGTGTTTAGGTTGTCTGTACTGATAACAATAAAGAGCAAAAGTTTTCCAACAAGGGGTTCTCGAACCACATAAGTTTCACCCGCTTTCATGGCCCACTTCCTTCACGCATATTTTTGGTTCCCCCGCCAACTTAGTTGGCAAAGGGGGACTATAGAAATGCCCTGCGTCCATGTGTGCGTGTGGTGTGCGTGGTGTGTGTGAGTGCGTCCCACGCAATATCTCTGGATCTAAGCAAGTGTGGGTGTCCATCTTCACAAACATAGATGCATCTCAAGTAGGGCGTTGGCTGGCTGGTAAAGTAGGTCTGGACATAGGTCAGGTCAAATATGGGCAAAAATAGGTCAAATTGGTCAAAAATAGGGATATATGTTATACCTTGGTAAACATGTTATTTTTGATACGAAGCAGTATGGGTGTCCCATCTTCGCACAATAGATGTCACCCAAGTAAGACGGTTGATGAGTTTGGAGGTGGGACATGTGGCAAGGGGTCTCAAAGGCAAATGCTGGTCAAAATTGGAGTATTAAATGCTATAAGCATTGGCAATTGTGGCAGGATGATGAAACTGGGGGTTGTGGTCAACATTCAGTTTGACGAAAAATTGAAGGTATTTCAAGGTCATCCGGGGGTCGGTCATTCAAGGTCAAATGGGTAGGAATGAAATATTGCTTATAATCCTTGGCAAATGTGGTAGATGATGGTGAAACTTGGTGGTTGTGGTCAACATTCAGTGCAAAAAAATTGGAAAGGTCATTTCAAAGGTCATATGCAGGGTCATCAAGTCAAATGGAATTATTAAATTGCTATAGACCCTTTGTCAATTTGTGGTAGGTGATGAAACTTGGGGGTGTGGTCAGCATCAGTGCCAAAAAACTTGAAGGTTCTTTCAAGCGTCATCAAGGTCATATCACTAAGCATGTGGTAGGATTATGAAAAATTGGTGGGTGTGGTCACATTCAGTTGCAAACAATTTTGATGGTCAGTTCAAGGTAATGTGGGGGCATCCAAGGCAAATCCCTAACATGGTAGTAGGTCATGAAAACTGATGGGGTGTAGTATGAATTCATTGCCGGAAAAATTTTGAAAAAGTCCATTACAAGGTCGAGGGGTTAGCAGCTGAACTAAGATCAAACATGTGGCGGTCATGTGAAACTTGTGATGTGGTCAACATTTCTAAACCGAAATTGGGAAGGATCATTCAGTCAAGTAGGGTCATCTAAGTTCAATTAACTACAATAGTTGTATGGTCAATGTAGTTCAACATTGATACCGTCAAATTGCAACTGGTATTGCAGCAGCCTCAGTGGTTTGAGAACCATGTTTCCATCAGCAATTATCCTGTGGGATATTTAAAATTCTAAAAATTATATTCCATCCATGTACTATCGCGCTGGGTGGGGGACCTTTGTGGTTCGAGAACTGCCTTGTATACTTGACACCGATGTCTTTGACCTTGCAAGTGACCCTTAATCTTACTATCATGAATGTTCCCCTGTTGCATGTATGGTCCAAGTGTGGGTTGCAATTGGACTTCATCCTTTCAAATTATCAAATTATGTGAATTTGATGTTTCAGCCCCACATTACATAACTTAAAATCAGATGACCTTTGACTTAGTATGTGACATTGAACATCATCA
>JAMKCH010010613.1:0-28367 GCA_023653785.1 Ophioderma brevispina
TCAGTGGTTGACAAGGACCAAGTCAGTATTCCATTGTGTGGTGGAGTGGAATTTGTGGTGTCTGATGGGTGGGGGTAGTCAGGTAATTGATGGATACAGGCTCCAATGGTTTGGTGATGGGTTGGGTTGGAGTAAATTGGCAATCTGCAGGGATTCAGTTTGTTGCCAGTAATAGGCCACATATATATTTTTTGGAGCCATTTATTATATTTTGTGTTTTTCTTTTATTTACTGTATGGAGATTTGCATTTTTAGACAAAACAAAAATGATACGTCTTTCCAAGTGATCCAAAATCAATAGTTTTGTGTTTTTTTTTTTTTAATTTTATTATTTTTTTTTTTTTTGTTTTTGTTTTTTTTATAAAATACACTAATAATTGGACACTCAAGTTATGATTTGAACTGTCTTGACTTTCCATTTAGCCAATTTGAACAATTTCTGAGAGGGAACCCGTTTCAATTTTCTTATTTTTGAAATTAAATGAAAAGTGCATTTTACATTTTAGGTTTTTGGACGCCAAAATAAACCCTACTGGAAACAAACTTGATTTTTTGTTTGGCCTTAACAATTGAAAAAAAAAAAACAAAAATTCACCTGGCTATAGGCCTAGATCCCCTAACCTCCTTTTTCGGAAAGACCTACTAACCTGACGATCACCGCCAAAAAGGTGGTAGTCATTATTTGTTTAGATCTAGTGGCAATTTTCCCTAAAACAAGACGGGTCCTCCGTGATTTTCGCAAAGTGGAAAAAATGATGCAGTTAAGGTGTACTTTAGGATATGGAATTATCACTTAGCATATGCCATTTGTTGCTTGTAGGCTACTATAAGGTTGTTTTCACTTCATTGTAAAACTCAACACCACAAATCTGAAGTAAGCCACAGCATCCTTAATGCTCTCGTTCAAATTTACAACCCTCCTCATGTTTTACGTTCTGCTAATAATATGAATTTTGTTGAACCTCGGCATATCATTCGTGGGGCGATAGGTCTTTTTCTTGTGTGCATCACCTCATATTTGGAACAATCTTCCTCTTCATATATACGTCTAATTCCCTTAACAATATTTAAAAAAATCCTAAAACACATCTTTTAATGAGGCTTTAAGCATCTTTAAATGTATATTGCGTCCCCCCCTGCCAACTTTTGTTTGCGAAGGGGGACTATCGAAATGCTCCCCGTCCGTGTGTGTATGGTGTGTGTCCCTCGTCAATATCTTTGTACAAACTCAAGCAAGTGTGGGTGCCATCTTCGCACATAGATGTCTCTTATGTACGCGTTGGGTAGACTGGGGGATCCAAAGTGGGTCATGTGTCATCGGTCAAAGGTCCAATGTGGCCAAAATAGGGTCACATTAATGGGCAAAAATAGGGCTAATCGCATAATAAACGTTGTCAACACGATATCTTTTGATTGGAGCAAGTATTGGTGTCCATTGTCTTCGCACCATAGATGTCACTCAAATAGGCTGCGGATGAGTTCGAAAGAGGGGCATGTGGCATTGGGTCAAAGGTCAAGTGGGGTCAAAAATAGGCAAAAATGGAGTTAAATTCACTCTAAAACCTTATCTGTTTGGTAGGAGATGAATTGGTGGTTGTGGTCAATTACATTCAGTGCCGAAAATTTTGAAGGTCATTCACAAGGTCAACCGAGGTCCTCCAAGGTCAATCACTTACCTGTGGTCGGAGGTATGAAACTTTTAGGTGTGGTCAACATCATACCAAAATTTTGAAGGTCATTTCAGGTCATCCGAGTTCATCCAAGGTCAAACCCAACTTTTTTTTGACAATGTGGTAGGAGGATGAACTTGTTATGTGTGGTCAGCATTCATTACCAACAATTTTGAAGGTCAATTTCAATGTCATCCGAGGTCATCCAAGGTCAAATCACTTAACATGTGTAGGAATGAGAAATTTGGTAGGTTTGGGTGGTCAACATTCAGTACCAAAAATTTTGAAGGGCAATTTCAAATCAAGGTCATCCGAGGTCATCCAAGTCAAATCACTTAACATGTGGTAGGAGGACGAAATTTGGATGGGTGTGGTCAACAGTCAGTACCAAAAATTTTGAAGGCGTCATTTCAGGTTCATCCGAGGTCATCGAAAGGTCAAATCACTTACATGTGGTATGCAGGATGAAAATTTGGTGGGTGTGGTCAATTCAACATTCAGTACCAAAAATTTTGAAGGTCATTTCAAGGTCATCCGACGCCATCCAAGGTCAAATACTTAACATGTGGTAGGAGATAAATTGGGGTGTGGTCAACATTCAGTACCAAAACTTTATAGGTCATTTCAAGGTCATCCAAGGTCAAATCAGTTTCACACGTTGTATTGAGGATGAAAATTATTGGGTGTGGTCAACCTTCAGTACCAAAAATTTTGAATGTCATTTCAAGTCCCAGGTCAAATCACGTGTGGTTGGAGGTGGTGGAGGTAAAATTGGTGGGTGTGATCAACCTTCTGTTCCACTTTTGAATGCATGTGAAGGTCATGAGGGGTGCATCCAAGGTCAATCACTTAATATGTGTTATGAGAGTGAAATTGGTGATGTGATCAATCATTCAGAGTGCCAAAAAATTTGATGTCATTTCAAGGTCGTGTGGGGTCTTTAAGGTCACATCGACTAATCAATGTGGTCGGAGATGAAACTTGGTGGGTGTGGTCAACATTCAGTGTTGCAACTTTGGAAGGTCATTTCAAGGTCATGTGGGGTCACCGAGGTAAATCACTTAACATTGGTAGGAGCATGAAACTTGTGTGGGCCATCACAAAATCTCATCTTTCCCTGAGACTTAAAATTGTTGCTTCTTGTTCTTTAGCTACTGCACGGTGCGGGGGACTTGTGTTCGATAACGCCTTGTTATTTATGGTAATTACGCTCCTAATTGTGTAAGATTGGTTTATTGCATTCAATCAGTATTTGGCTTGATATTTTGCAAGTTAATAAGCTCATTGTTAGAAACATTCTTTTTCAAGTAAAGTGGTATATTTTTTTATATGGTAATTTGTTGTTACTTGATTTTGGTAGTGCCTTGTGCCACGTGTTTCTTCCATTTATATTTGCTTATCCGTTATGTCTGTATTTTATCTTTTATATCGGCGTCCTTGAGCACCTTGTACATGTAGGTGGATATGGTGGCTTAATAATAGTCCTTATTGTTTTATTATTATTATCATTGTGGCCTGCTACCGTCCCACAAACATAGATGCTAATTTCTAGTGATTTGCTTGTGTACGCACCATTTGTGATGTTGCAAAGAAGAACAAAAAAGCAATTCTTTGGATAGGTGGTGACTTCAATCCTACCTGCATAGACTGGAAGACTCATTCCATTGTCAGTTACCAGTATCCACTTGCCATTAACACAATATGCGCACGTTCACGAGAAGGGGTCCAGTAGTTTTTGGCCTTGTGAAGAAAATACATTTTTCAGTATTATTTTGTTTGGGCCACTAAATCAGTGGTTTTTACCTTTCAAAGTCAAGAATTCACAAAAGCAAAATCTGTAAAATTTGAGTTGCCTGCATAAGTAGTGTTTTCAAGATATGAGACTTTTAAAGAGGTGAATGTTACACTTTTTGATGGACACAATTTCCCCATTTTTGTCCATCAAAATGTAACATTCGCCTGTAAAAAACATATATTTGTTTTGTAAAAAGTTATCTGAAAACAGATAGTTTGAAAACAGTCTTGAATGAATAATGACCTACAATATATCAAACATCTCTATCAAAAAATCAAATCCTCTCACAAAAAGTAGGTAAAAATCATCATGTTTGTTGTGAAGTTATTTTGAATGACATAATTGTGTCCATCAAAATATGTACGTTTGCAGTAAGAAAACTGGAATTTTAGTTTAAACATTACATTCTTTGCCATTTACTTTTGGAGTGTGTCTTGGGCTCAGAACTTTCCAATTAAAACGGATAAAAACCCCAAATTACATCGATACTTGAAATTACACATTTTAATGTAAATCGGGAAGATTGGACCCCTCATCGTAAAACATGGCCATAATGCTCACCTTAATGGAAGAGACAAGAGCCTAGACCAGCTTGTCCACTTTCCCCACAAGGCGTGACAATTAACACTGGCCTCTTCTTCACCAACCGCCCTTCATGCATCAACAAGTGCCAACCATACCAGGCAGAAGTAAAGTGATCATGATATTGTTTTATGTTGAACACTGCATCACACCAAACGTAAGAAACCTGTGGAAGAGGAAAATCTACCTGGACGCCAGTACACGAAGAAGGGTAAGAAGATGAATGGAAGATTTTGTTCCAAGTTTGATACACCTCATCTGTTACTCGCCATTGAATACATTTACTATTGAAATTCATTGTCCAATTTCTCCTTGAGCCCTTGTCCCTTCCAAACTGACATCAACCTCGTTTTCATCAACCAACCTTGGGTGACTCGCAAAGTAAAACGCACCTGAGCAGACAAAAACACCGTGCCGACAACAAAGCTATCTCATGTCACAGGAAGCACAAACAACGTCTTTGGGACAGGTACAACTGTACAAGTGTTCGATTTAGAGGGGTTTTACATGCACAAATGCCACATTGGCCCTGTGCATGTAAAAGTTTTGTGTCTGGGCATGTAATTTTTGTGCAATTCAGCCTATTTTCCAAGGAAAAGTCTGATTGTGCATGTACCTTTTTTCCTCAATCCGGACACTGGTACACACCACACCCTAAAAGATGCAAGAAAGGTGTGTAGGAAGCATATCAATTATGTCAAACAGTATCATATGCCCAGACCTACAGTCAAATCCCAAGCGATTTTGGGGTCACATCTCCAGCAAGCGCTGTGACAACCAATGGTGTTTTGCCCCCTTGCCCCGCCTTGCCCCACGTCATGGACCCGAGGAGACCCTACACTGGAAGCAGAGACAAAAGCCACCAGCTTGAAAAAAAAAAAAAACGAACAGTTTGTTCGGTCTTCACAAATACGAAGATCCATCACTTCTTCGATCCGGACCAATTCCATTCCCTAGCATGAATCGTATAGAAGTATCTACAAATGGTGTTATCAAACTCCCTCAAGAAAACAATCGATCCCCACAAAGCAACAGACCAGACAACATTCCTTGCCCGTCGTCCTCAAGGAGTTAGCTGACAGCCTGGGAACCAATGCTAACATCTTGTACCAGCATCCCTGGATAGCGGAACATCCCTGAAATCTGGAAATCTTCTACAGTTACACCTATCTTTAAGGGGGACATGAAACAACCGTCAACTACAGACCAATCTCACTAACTGTCATCTGCTGCAAACTTTTAGAGCATATCACCCAGCTCCTGATGCATCACTTTGTATCCTGCACATACTAACCGCTTCCAACTGGTTTCCGCAAGGCCCTTCCTGCGAATCTCAGCTGATTATCACTGTTTACGACCTTGCTTATAACTTAGATGATGGCTTACACACAGACCTCATACTGCTTGACTTCTCCAAGGCCCTCTGACAAGGTCCCCCACCTTCGTCTACTGCACAACCAAGTATTATGGCATTAACAACAGCCTGCTCTCCTGGATTGGAATTTCCTTCCTCCAAGGTCGAGTCCAGAAAGTTGTTCTAGATGGCGAATCATCAGACCATTCTCCTCTGTCATCTGTAGTCCCCCAGGCAACATTCCCCCCTCGACCACTTCTTGGGGTTTCTTTCTTACATCAATGACCCTGCCGACTGCATTTCTGTTCTTCCGACTCTCAAGTCCTATTGTTCGCAGATGACAGTGTTGTGTATCGTGTCTTCACCAGGAATGATGCTTCCAGCTACAACAGGGAACTTGAATTCCTTGCAGAGTGGGAGAGACGTGGGCTCATGGAATTCAACCCAGAGCAAATGCCATGTCTCTCAAAATCACCAAGCGCCGCAATCCAGTTGAATTCACATGTTATAATCCCTGTTCATCCACTGGAGTAGTTTCTTCAGCCAAATACCTGGGTGTTGAGCTCACAACAAATTAAGTTGGCAATACACAATTGACACCACCAATAAGAATGCATGCAAGCCCTTGGCTTCCTAACGTCGCAATCTTGGCACCTGCCCCCGTGAAGTGAAGACCCGCTGCTCAGGGGCGGCTCCAGAATCGGTAAAGCAGGGGTGAAAGGAATAGTTCTCTAGCTGCGAGTTATCGGAAACAGAACTTATTCATACCGAACTCCTTTATCTTTATTGAGTAGTATTTTGTTGTAAATCATGTTGCCAGGTATACGAAATTCCTAGCTACAGTACATTACATGTGGTAAGAGTTATGTGAACCAGTTCAATGTGTTGGTTGATACACCAAGTTTTAACTCTGCTTTTCGCTCCTTCGCCCCTGCTTTTTTCCCGATTCTGGAGCCGCCCCTGCTGCTGCTATAAACCTTTGTGCTGCCAATTGCATAGTAATGCCAGTTGGTATGGTCCCTCCGACTACCAAGAAAGGAATAGATAAGGTCGAATCCATCCAACGCACTGCAGCTCGGTATGTAATGAATGACTACTCCAGAAGGAGCAATGTCAACGCCATGCTCTAACCACTCGGATTGGACCTCTTGAAACGTATAGCTGTCTCTAAGGTCACCATGATGTACCGCTTACAAACACGCTGGTAGAACATTCCTGACAACCAACTCATCCTCAAAAAGGAGAAACCTACTGATGATGGTGCCAAAACACGAGGTGTCATCCACAAGTTTCCATATTCCATTCAACCTCAACACCACCTTGATGAAAAGCGCTTTCTTCCCTGACAACCATCCGTTTTGTGGAATAATGGCCCCAGCAAGTCGGTGGACTAGCTCACGCACACCAACATCCAGCCAGCTTTTTTTTAATTGTAGTCTTCAGTTGTTTGCCTTGATTACTGTATTTATGTCTGCACCTGCCTAAATGCACCTCACACATGTGCGAGTATACTCTACCAAGGTTCTGTACAGTAAAGGGAGATTATATGATGATGCCTCAACTCAGTATTGCAGGGAGTTGGCTAGAGTAAACAAAAATGTGTGTGTTCCTATTGGAGAGTCATTTAGTGGTGCGCTCCCTTATGTGTTTCAGTTTCAACTAAGTTGACCCCCTTTCTGACATACTTTTCTGATAACCCTATGAATTCGTAAACTTAACTGAATAAACCACATAACCGTGTGGTTTATTCTCGTTAAGGTCCGTTAAGGTTTCCGAATTCATAGGGTGTCAGAAAAGAATGTCAGAAAAGGGTGTCCCCTTATGGAAACACCCCTCCCTTATAAGACCCTCAGATGTGCTTGGTGGTAAATCCTACTATACCTGTAATATTTTTAATTTTTTGAGAGGGTTATGATTGTTATTTCGGGTAAAAAACTGTGAGTCCCAAATGACAATTTCAAGATAGAAATTTAGATTGTATCGAGCAACGAGGTAGTGCTAAATCTCAAATGTAACATCAAATGCTTGGGAAAGAGTTCCATATATACCCTCTTCAAAATTCTGCATGAAACAATTTTGGGAAATGGAATATCATTTGTATTTTTTCCACCACCCAATGAATATCGGCAGCCTCAACTGACAGAATCAACTGCCATGTTTGAAGGATTTGGTTGGCAGAATACTGAATTCATGCCCAAATGGGTTCTATTTAGGCCTAACATACCAGAAACAACTACCCGAAACCCTAAGGCCAAAATAAAGAGAACTTTGAAGGGGGTACATATGGACCTCTTGCCATGTCTTGTCAAAACCCCGTGTGTCAAAAAAAAACCGCAACACATAATTTTGAACAAACGCAGGTGAATGTTATCCGGTGTTGTAAGGTACGATGGGAATGTTAGCTAATAACCCTTAAAGTTTCGTGAAGGTTAGTAATATATTTTAAAGGAGACATGAGATTCCGAAAGAAGCGCCCCCAATTTTTTTAACTCAAACCCGGTTTTTTTGCATTTGGAATGCTTCCCAATTGTATTAGATCACACCTGAAAGTGAATAATCCGAATCCCCGTCTTTATGAAATATTACCGTAATGATCCGAGTATAGTCCCAGAACCACTGTTTTAAGGCTGAGAGATACGGTTTGAAATTTGGGTGTTGTATAGATGCCCGAATCTTGCCCGAAGCCTGGCGTTGAAAAATGGTCTTGGCCTACTCCGCCACATACACTATACAGCCCCTTCATGACTTCCAATTTTGAAGACTCAGAGAAGTTGAACAAAATGCGTTTTTTCGATAGTACGTCTTTTCCTCCCTCATTCTGAAGTAGATTTCATCTTTTGTAATTCACTAACCAGATATAATGTAACTTTAGTTTTTTTTTAGCAAAAAAACGGCAAAAAAAAAAAACGAACAAATAGACACGAAAACTGAACCCAATTTGCCAACAGTGTTTTGGCGGCGGCCATATTGATTTGCTTCCAGATGCCGCTGACCCTAACA
Organism: Ophioderma brevispina; assembly: GCA_023653785.1. Lineage (NCBI taxonomy): Eukaryota > Metazoa > Echinodermata > Ophiuroidea > Amphilepidida > Ophiodermatidae > Ophioderma > Ophioderma brevispina. The sequence continues at coordinate 8,402 of JAMKCH010010613.1, forward strand.
CACGGCCCGTTGTTCAAATTAGTCTGTTCGTTTCCAGAAAACAAATTCCACAAAAACCTATTTTATGAATGAATTTATGAAACTGAATAATGTTTATGGACATGTTAATATTTTTTTACTGAAATATGGAAAAAGAGTGAAAAAATATTGTAGAATCACGTCTGAGTGAAGTAGAAAAGCCTTGAGAGTGTTGGAACCAGAAACCCGGTCTTCTGCTGTGTTCTATACTCTTAAATGTATGTTTTCACAAACTTTAATGGTTCCAGACGTCATTAGAAACATTCTTGAGGTGGAACATAAGATTAAATATGGAATTTCGTATTCAGGTATTGGAAAATGTATCATTGAATTCAAGGCTAAAAGGTTTGTTGTTTGAAGAAGATAGGTTACGAATTTTGCAGTCATGTAGGCCAATTTTTTGGCATGGGATAATAAACGGATCTTTAGAATTTTCTGAAATTTTCCTAAAACTTACGGGGTGGGATTTTACTCGAGCATGAGGCCTATATCGGGTCATTACGGTAATATGATGATTTTTAGTATTTCTGTGTGCACGACAGAACAGTCAAAGCACGGTGGTCTATTGGGGACAATTACGATAATCGGGCAAGTAAAAACACGGTGTGCGTTTTCTTTGTACTATTTGTCTAATAAACCTGAGGAGGTAAAGTTCTTGGTAGGTGGTCTACAATCGATCCTGTGCAATTTGAGAGAAATTCGTATCTTAAAAAAATCTCCTCCTGTCAACTTTAAGATATGACCCCAACAGTCAAGTAACCTACAGGACCCATCTAACCAAATTGAGGCGCTTATTAACTACAAATACGACACTATACGTTTTGCGCCCAGAACCACCAATAGGAATCTTTAAGTCCAACCACCATTTCCCTTTTCGTTTTTTTTAAAAGACCAGGGTGCTGTGCTTGAACAAATATAAAAAATGATGTTTCCATTGGTAATAACACGCTAAAAAAATGCATTTTAACACACTTAAAAGATCGATCGAATTAGGATGTATATGATGAACAAACTCTTGGATTGTCCAAATAAGACTGAATTGGATTAGAGTAGCATTCATCATCATTTTCTGACGGCACAAAGAGTTATCTTAACCCAAGATATAATGACAGAATGAATTATACTGATATTGTTATTGAATTTTTGTGTTGAAAATATAGGTTTTTGCTTTCAGAAAGTTGAGAATGTACATTTCAGTAACAAGCAAGTTTGCAGCCCAATGAAGTTATCATTTTATGTAGGTGGAGTTTGTTCTATGAATTAGTCATAGGTTTATCTCTTCTTGGAAAACATATTTTATCACCAATAAATTAATGTGTTATTAATCAGTAAATAATAATTATGTAAATATGCAGTTATTGGACCTAGTAGAACTTGCTCTGCAAGAAATTTGGGACAATTCATAAATGTGATTGCAATCAATATTGTATCTGCCATTCTATTCTTCATTGCCACTCTTGTGGTTACCAGCTAGCAGCTCCTCATTTTTGTAAAATGGGTCACGCGGGTTACGGTTGTTGGGGCCATATTTTTATTGAAAAAAACTACGACTCTACCTTGATGAACTTTTCAGGAATAAGCTAATAGTCCAATCTTAAAAGAATAAGTAGTCACATGGGTGTTGTTCAAAACTTATTTCGGCTGACACCAAGTGTTGCGGGTTTTTTGACACACGGTATAGGACCTATCATGTATTGTACGACAGTAGGCCTGGGCTAGGATAGATGCAGTATTATGTCTTGAGGCTAATGCCATGAGTTTACTGATCGCCCCTGTTGTGGTTTAATATAACCCGTTTTCCATGTTTTTCCTGTATTTGTTTTCTTATTGGTGTACCCCATAAATACAAGAGTTTGGATAAGGCCAAGGAAATTTGGATTCTTAGTTTCCTGTTGGAGCCCGCATCAGATTTGCCACTGTGACAACTATTTCATAATTTGTTAAAAGAAATGTTTTCTTGAAAACTTGATAATAAAAAACATCTTTTCAGTTCCTCAAATAATCCAAGCATCCCTGCCTGTTCATTTTAAGCAGTTTCCTTGGGAGGGTTGTCACAGTATACCATAAGACACTATCCGTGATTTTGAAAATATTTGAAATTTGCAGGAATAGCTTCAAAGTGAAGGGTAGTCTGTAGACTTTTTCTCATAGTTACCTTTTCCAGCTGTAAGAATTGACAGAAAGGAAGAAAACGGCAGGTTCCAAGTACGATTCTCCATTCCATTACGTGTTATTGTAGTAAGTGTCCGTTTCGGACAGTAATGACTAAAATCTCAGATTCTGTCCTTATTAGGTGGCTTCTGTCTTCTCATTTTGCAGGGTATGTTAGATGACCTGTACTTGTTGCTACTGCAAAAATCTGATTTTTGTGATGCATTTTTTCGATTTGCTGATTTAGCAAAAATCAATGATATTGTCTTTAATGAATAGAGTGGGGCTAAGGGTCATATTTGGAGTCATATTTTTCAGGATCACTTCGAACAGAGGCTAGAATGTGACTTTAATGATGCTATCCCATTTTCGAAGAAAAAAAATAAGTGCGAAAACCAGGGTGCCCCAACGAAACATCCAAAATGGCCGCCAAATTGATGAAATTTTGGTAGTGGTAGGGATGGATCTGAGTCCAAAGACACCAGAGCGATCTCCCAAAATCGGGGGGTCGTTTGGCTGTTTGGAGGCCGTTTTAGTATGCTTAAAAGCAATTGGTTGAGAGTCATCAGCCTCGCAGTCATGCATTTTCTGTGCGGGATTGCGCAGTCCATCGCATTCAGGCCACTGACTCTAACGGATTTGTGTTGTGTTGTTTTATGAGGTCCAAGTCACATACCGGCCAAAGGTCATTTGAGCCTATCCTTCACACCCGCGATGGCAAGGCAACACAAGCGGTCCGAGTACTGATGTATTTTTTGGCTCTAAAAACAAGGCGGGCCCTAAATGGCATCTCACGACCGCTTTAACCTGCTTTTAAAACGTGTCTGTTTTTCCACAAAGAACAGTAATACTATTAATAATATAAGGTCGGTGATATGACCTAACACTAGGAAATTTAGAGACAAAAATGGCATTTTGAATTGAATAAAAATCTGATTGATTAGTGGTTTAAAGGGATGCCACGACTTAAAAGCAAGTTTGTGTAATAAAAGATGGCCTTCACACCAAACAACTCATCTGTAAAGTTTCGCACGATATTTCAATCTGTTTTGAAATGAGATCTCAAAAACATGATTTTGTAAGCCCCATAACGACTATGTAAAAATAATATTGGTCGGCCCAAAATGGAGAACATTTAGGTACTTCGAAAAACCAAAGCCCTTCACTTGTGGAGTTTCTATAACCTTGACACAATAAATGTATTGGAAACCTTCACGGAAAAAGCACGGTTTGTCGTTGAAAGTTTCAGAATTATGTGTTTTTTTGTCAGAAAAAAAGTGTGTAAGTGGAGCAGACCCATCTGACAGTTAAGGTTATGGAAAACTCCCCTGCAACCAATCAAGAGGATGGTAATTAAAATTGCTGTTACATATTTTATATTTTCAGATACCAGTACACCTTCGTCAACAAAGAATCCTGAGATTTATTTACAAGTGTCATGTATTCAAGGGAGCAGCGAGTCGACACAAATCACATGGTTCCAAATGGCATTGTGGATTCCAGTACAGCAAGCAACAAGAAAGAAGAAGAAGAAGCAGAAACAAGTGAGTATAGAAATATTGAATTCTTTCCAGAATATTCCTACAGGGTAATACAGAGGGTGTTGGAACCAATCCCTCTAAGGGATTAGCAGCGATGTGCTACCGAAAATCGAAAAAATCAAAAAAAGAAAAAAACTAAACTTTTTATATTTTTGTTATGGGCATGGTAATGCGAACATAACCTGCAAGTGGTTGGCTTGGAATCCGTGTATTAAGACAACGCCAGTACTTTTTATTCTGATTCTGTAATTTTCTATATGTTCGTATCAAAATTCCGACTTCAGATTTTAAAAGAAGCATTTCCGGTGAGTATCACAAATTGTCAAGTGGGGATATGGTGCACCAGCGATCAATACAGTTTGGACCTCAAACACAAACAGGATTGATCTTTGTTTTTTGTTATGTGTACAAACCCAATCAGCCTGTGTTTAAGGTTTTTTGTTACATTTTTAGGAGCCGTCGATGTAGGTCTATTTGCGTGAGACGGTTTTGACAAATTGTCCTCAAATACTTCATTTTTTTCACTATTTGGTGGTTTGTTTCTACAGCAAAGCCTTTATATGGATTTGTACACATTATCCCTGATTTATAATTAAAAAAATACAATTCCACATTTTTTCGATTCTCTTGCATTATCGCTGCTATCCCTTTAATGCAATTGCAATGTGCCATGTCCATCACTTTGGGATAAAAAGTGTTTCAAAGTTAAAGAACCACAAATAATTTTATGATCATGCTAAAATTCCTTCCCCTAACTCTAACACTTTGTGGCTAAAATGAGAAGCATAAGAGTCCGGGTATTTTTGTGACATCACATGACCCTATTAGGTGAAATTAACCAAAACTGGGGATTGTGGGATATACTCAATACAGCTTTGTGTAAGTCATTCATTGTAAGCAATTGAGGTATCTTCTAGTATGTTAGGAGGAAATGCACTCATTATTTCCCAGGGTCCTCTTGACTCATGTGGCAGCCAAACTGCTTCCATGTTAGTAAAAAAGATCAGGGTGTCTATTCTTCGTTATTGTTCCCTGTAACGCGCGAGGATTGGTTTTATCTTAACCCTAACACGTCATGGGGTAGTCGGCCTAAAACAGTCAAATTGCAATAGAGGCAACGTCATAATTGGTCTCCTGATGTCCCAGGGCAATTACCTGCAATCAGTGGGCCTTGCATTGCATTGCGGTGAGCCGTTGTACACCACAGTCGGAAAAACAGCGGAAAAAACGTTTGGTGGGTCCACATGCAATAGCTCAATATGACCCTGCAGGGAAGATGTCCCAAATTGGTAATGGAATGCAATAAACAGTCTCTTCAGGGAGAGGTGCCCTAAATAAATTGAAAGCAATGACCGGAGTTTACTACGCTCTATTGCCGATGTGTTTGCAAATTTTGACCTGACACATCTGCTAATTTGGAAGGTCCAACATACATTCCCTTGTTGAGGGAAACCCTGTTGGACTTTGGGAGGCGGTGCAAGGTGGGATACAAAATGGCAACCGGAACTACATGTATGTTGCCTGACTCTCAAATTGCATAGTCAGGAAGCGGCTGACAATGCTATCAATGGAAATGGTGTTCTGAGGGAACGAGGCCAAGTACATTGGGAAGGCAGTGCCTGTATAAATAGTTCTTGAAGCCGATTTACAATTACAATCAATAGGCGCAACTTGATAGCATCTCATTGCACTTGGGATGGGTTTGGGTTAAAGCAATATGGCCATTTTTTTGAAGAGCGCCCCCCAATTTTCAAATTTGATATTTTTGCACAGTTACGTTGGTAATTGTCTAATTAACTTAACCCTGCGAACGAGAATCTAAAAAATGCGTGTTTATCACAAATAAGCGATTTTGTATTAGAATTTTGGGTCCAGATTGGACTTAACGCAGGAGCTGGAAAGTTACCGATGTTATGTCCGTCCATGCATGAAATAGTGCCCTTCCAGGTCGAGAAAATACCCTCTAACTTGACTTGCCCCAATTAAAACAACTAATGGATGATAGACACGTACATGGCGCCTATTTCCCGCTTTTCACATTGGAGGCCGTTTCCAGCAGCCGTTGATTATTATCAATCGGGGTACCCCGATAATAATTAATTCTAGTCCCAAATTCCTCATTTGTGACCCCTAGACATTTTCGAGCTAACCATTCACAGGTCTAGTTTAATAGCCAGTTGGGGGCGCCCTTCAAAAAAATGGGTGCTAATATTGCTTTATGGCAATTTGGGGACGAATTTGATGTTACTTTTTGGGAAGCACTGGGATAAAATGTGGCAAATGATGGGGAAGAATTCTGAATTTTCTTTCCTGGAAAAAATAGACACCTGTAAATAAATGCAAATGTTCCAGAACATTCATTTTCACTTCATTGTATTAATTGCAATCAAATTTCCCATTTGAAATCGTTAAGTGCCCCTTAGATGACACTATTTTGCTCCGACCTTCTAAAACAGGATTTAAAATGTATGTGTGACAGGTGGTACTTCAATTACTTGTAGCTTTTCAATTGGTATTGTAAAATCTGAATCTCAATATGGTAGACCCTTATTCCTTAATTGTAATAAAATGCTAAGAAGAGGAAATACATGACCGTCAATGAGGAGAGATTCATCAACCAAACTTCACTTTATGCCAGAAAGATTTCCTGTCATGCAAAGGATAAGCTTGGAAAAAATGGCACCACTTGCAGTACAGAACAGAAAGTTCTTGCCAAAAATTGAGTGATTCACTCAATGTTAACTTCAAAATTCACTCGAGTGGGAGGAAGTGGGATTGAGTGGGTTTTGAGTGAAGCTTAAACTAAAATGAGTGGGACATCATAGTGCACGGTACTGTTATTGATTTGTGGGATTTGAGTGGGTTTGAGTAGGACTCAAGTTCACTCAAAAACCCTCTAGTGGGACTTGGCAAGTTCTTTCTGTCAGTTACTGTATGGCATCTTGCATCGCCAATTCAACCAAGCTGACCTTCAGAACCGGACTCTTGTATGGATTTGAAGAAAGAGCTGCAGGATAGACTGGATGGCACCTACACCAGGCTCCTTAAAGAGACACTGGCACATTTGAAAAATAGTGCACCCTCAAGATTTTTCAAAATCGATATTTTTGCATGGTTGTAAAGCTTTTATATACAAAAGCCCTCACCCGAAATGATTAAGACCAAATCAGCTTCCTTATGGGTAAACGGAACGATTTTGTAATTTAGCGTCGCCGGCGATGCGAAATTCAGCAGACGACGAAAATGGCGTTTAACACAAGAACACGCACGCCGTATGCATGTTTTCCACGCTATGCACACTGTTTGACCGGTCTATAACCTTTGTGGTTTTAATATCAGTGAGTACGAGTCAAAATATTCATGTAATATACACATTTGTTGATTAAAGTTATGGAAAACTTAAAAGTTAGCCTACAAATTACCTGGATATCTTTATCCTCATATCAATGTCCCTATCTGTTTTGGGGTATGTTATTTTTATGTGTAAACTATATCTCTGTTCTTCCAATGGCCTAGACTATCATTTGAGTGCAAATTGAAGAAATTTCATATTTTGTGAAATGTGCCAGTGCCGCTTTAATGCAAGTACAAAACATCCTGGCATGAGTACAAGACTTAGGCAGAGATATGGAGATATCCCTCATCCTCTTTCACCCAGCACTGAGCACAATTAGCTGGTCAATGTCATTGTGCGAATGTTCCAAGTAGTCTCGGACATCACATGTTGGAGGTTACCATTCCCAAATACGGGTTGTCACCCCTTAAACTACATTGGTGTGATTGTTCGAGACATCCAGCAGGATCCATCTGACATTCCCAACCTAATGACGGATTGGCACTACATGCATATAGTGAAAAACATTTCAGCTGCGGCTGCTAGTTAGATTAATACTCGCACAATGGAGAAACCCTATCGTGCAAATCGCAGCCTGGTGCTACGGCCACTCGCTCATCATCTTCTGTTATGCTTGAAATTCCATCATCAAGAAAACTTGCTGGAGACCGGGCCTTCTCAGTTGCTTCTGCTCAAAAATGGAACAAATTGCCCAATTCCATCCAGGCTGCTAGTGATTTAAACTCTTTCAAAACATTGCTCAAAATTTTTCATAGTGACTTTTGGTTTTTGCTTTTTCTTGTTAGCATTGTTCTTTTTGATGTTTTGTTTGTGAAAGTGGCGTGGTCTAGCAGTTAGCAAGCTTACCTTTGGAGCAAAGGGTCCTCGGATCGAATCTCAGTGGGACCACTTGCTGGATTTAATTCGGGAGCTCAATTTGGGATTTAATTTGTATAACAGATATTGATTAAAACCTGAATACCACTTTCTCCATGGTTCATTTGAAATAGGCAAACGAACCATGAAAGCTTGCACTACCCATCCGGCGTGTGTTTCGTGTAGTGTGTTTGAATGTAGCAATATGGCGCTGTTTAAGCTGTTGCCTCCAAGTTGCATTGTTTCTGTCTAGAAATTATTAAGTTGTAAAGTCTCTAGCAATTTGGCCTACAGGCCACGATTTGAGATTAAAATAAACCTTGATTATTTTATTAGGCCAATGGAATTGGATTGTTAGTTTCCGGTTGACCGTTCGAAAAAAATTTAAATCATTATTCATTATTTTCAAGATTTCATATAATTGGTATAAGATGGTGTTCTAACCCTATTATTCATATATCTAACATCAGACTTTATAACAGTTAGATACTTTTAAATACTATTTCCTTTAAAAAAATCAAAAATTTTTTTAAGTGAATATTGTAAGCTCGATCGCAGAGCATGATCAGGAGCATTGGTAGGGAAATCTAAAATTTTCATTATTAACCACTAAGTAAACCCCCTCAGCCACAAAAATATGTTAAAATGATCAGAACGACATGCCTGATATTTTGAGAAGCTGAAAGTTATGATCTGTATTTAAGATTTGCAAAAATATGACTTTTAACTAAAATAATGAAAGTTTTGACAAAAATGAAAATTCGGGGCGGGCGGGTAACTGGAAACTAAATATCCAATTCCATATGGCCTTATTTTGATTTGATGCTGCTTTGAATTTGCTGCTTTGAATGTCATATTAGTACTCTCACACAAAGGAGAAACCCAAACAGTGTGGGTATTGTGAAAATGCTTTGTACAGAAGGGACAACAATTTGAACAATACATTTATACTCATAACTTATAAACCTTAACCCTATCACTGTGAGTGTTGTTTGAAATGCTTTGCACAAAAGGAAACTCCACATTTGTACTCGCACAAAAAATTATCAGTGTGAGTGTTGTCTGAAATGCTTTGCACAAAAGAAAACTCTTAAGCTTCACATTTGTATAGTGGCGTACCAAGGCAATCGATCCAGAGGGGCAAATTTCCCGAGTCGTCCCGTCAGAGAGGGCAAAATTTGTACATAGTTTTGGTGATTTGGTCAAATTAAGTGTGAATTGACAAAATGCGCGGATAGCGTGCAAACATTGCTGAATTTAATTTTGGCCCAAATTAGGCTGAAATTTGTCAAAATTCCCAAAGAAGATTTTTGAAAATGCATATCTTGGTCCATATCGTCCCGCTTCTTTGAGCTAGAGTGGCTACTTTCCCCCATGCTCCCCTGGTACGCCGTATGTCACTGCTTTGGACTAAATGGAACACTTAAATTTTACATTAGTTCTCGCACAAAGGAGAATCCCTATCATTGTATTGTCAGAAATGGTTTGCACAAAAGAGAACTCTTGGAGATCATTTAAGTGTGCAGTGGTGTAACCAGTCGGGGGGGGGGGGAGACAACTCAATGGGGATGGAGAAGTGAAAAAATGTGGATGAGAACCAGGGAAAAAGAGGGAGAAAGAGAATGAAAAGGGGAAGGAGAAGTGAAAAGAGAGAAGAAAAGGGAAAGAAGGGAAAAGAGTTTGAAGAAAAGGGAAAGGAGAATGGAAAAGAGAAAAGGGGAAGGAGGGAGAGTTTTAGAGGGAAAAGGGAAGGAGACGCTATTATGCGGGCACTTTGGGTGATACATTCTTCCTCCAACCCGCTCTTCAGAATTCTAAACCGACTGGAATAAAATATGGGTCTAAATTGGGGAAAATTATTGTGTCTTCCCCCCTCTCCCCCGGAGGCTCGGGTCTGGTTACGCGCCTGCCAGTGTGAGTACTGTCACAAGTTCGGTTTGGACAAAACTGTCATTTTCAAATGAAAAAGAACCCATATCTGTGCGAGTATTGTAGAGATAAGGAGTAATTTTAAACTAAAATTACAGACATTCATGAGCATATTCGAGGACTCTGAGCCAAAAGGTCCTATCTGCATATTTGGACATTTTGAGAAAAACAGATCTACAGCTTTGAAGTTTTTGGCCATGCTGATTTACGGTTATATACATTTGATAAGGTATTGTGTTGTAAACTCAAATCTGTCTGCAATATTAGTTTTGTATCATATTTGTGTATTTAAAAGACATCTTTTAAAGATATAAATTACTAAAAACCATGTGCATATAGTGGCAGATAGGGCCTTGTCACTAAGCAGTTTCAATGAAAGTACTGCTCAAAAATACATTTTTGGACCCACGAATACTTCGTTCGTGGGTCTTTAGTAGTGGGGTTTTTGAAGCCAATGGTTTTGCTATCTGCGTGTTTATTTTATATCGTATTGTCTTGAAATTTTGCATGTGTGCAGTGATGTGGGGCAATAAAACTGTTTTCGTTTGGCGATAATCAGGTTGTGAAAGCCAAGTTTAGGGTCTAAACAAACAAATTGGTTTGTGACGTGTCATACTGCTTCATTTGGATGTGTGTATTGTAAATGGTATGAAAGCAGTTGAGAATAGCAAAGTCAATCAGAGTAAGCCTCGGGTTTTTAATTTGTCATGCTGTAAATCGTAATTGTTCAGGTCTAATCCTTGCCAAATTTAGTTTAAAGAAGCAAGCAAAAATATTTTAAGATATGGCAGATAGTATCTTTGGCTCTTCCCTTCTAACTCTCTAGACCATATTGAAATACATTATCAATAAATATCAAATAAATTTGAACTTGGTCCATTTGGACTTACTTTACTCTATAACATCACATCGTCCTCGCCGCCATCATCACATCATGTCTCCTATCGTCCTATTAAGCTATCATCGATCCATTGCAGGGTGAAGCCTCTCCAAGATGATGCCCCTCTGATCTATCCCATGTCTTCCTCATCCAGGTTCATCACCAGAAATTTTGTAAGTTCAGCTCTTAACCTATCTTACTGTTTGCTGAGTGCCTATTAACCATTTCTGGTTCATTCAGTAACCAGCTTGGTCCACCGCCCAACTAATGTTCTACCTAGGTGACCCAGCCGATGCCCACTTCTTTTGTTTCATTGACCTGTGTCCTGCTCTTGAATCTGACTCAGAGTTGTGTGTTTTTTGCGCCTTTAGTGTGATTCCAATCCTGGCTCCTTTCCATGCTGTGGCTGGGGCCACCTTCAACTTTCTGCACCTTTTTCCGACTCATACCCATTGCAGAGCATACTCAACAATATGCGAATTAGTTGTCCAATATCTTCAAGACTCAGTACACAGGTCTGGTTAATTTGTCAAATGGGTAGAGGTCCTATCTGTTACAATGGCAGGGACTTTTGGCTCTAAGCACAAAGGTAATTGCAGAACAGCCGCACATGATTTGGCTGATATCAAGCTCAAATGATGTTAAATATTACACAACATGATGATATGGTTCTCAGTGTTGTGAGGATCATTTTGGTACCAAAATTTTTGATTATGTCCAAAATGCAGATAGGACCTTTTCCACTAAGCCCTCATAGATCTTTGTTGGTCCCCAATGGTGGGTGCCATCTTTGCACAAAGATGTATCTCAATTATGTGGTGGCTGGGATCTGAATAAGAGGTCATGTGTCAGGGGTCAAAGGTCACATTTGGGTCAAAAATAGGGTTAAATTGCTCAAAATACAATATCCTTTTAATCTACCAAGTTTTGGGTGTTCATCTTGTGCACCATGGATGTCGCTCAGTAGACGGCGGATTAGTTCGGAGATGGGTCATGTGGCATGGGTCCAAAGGTCCAAATATGGTCAAAAAGGGTTAAATTGGCCCAATTGGTCCATTTTATGGTAGAATTAATGAAACTGGGTGGCACTGCAGCCCCCCACATGGGTGGCCTTGGGGTAATCCTCCCTCCCGCCCCAAAAAAAATGTTTTTCTTGGGGCCCCCCCACTCTGGCCAAAATAAAAATGAGGAAGTTTTGCAATTCGTCGATTTGTGTGGGGCCAAATCTCATTTTGCAATCTCCCCAGATTCTCACTCCCATCGCATCCCCCCCCCCCCCCTCCCCGCAAGAAACAACTTTCCCCATGTGACAACCCCCCCCCCCCTTGTTTGTGGGTGTGGTCCCATATTGTGCAACATTGTGAAGTTCATTTTAAGGTCATGTGGTTATTCAAGGTCAAATCCCTAAACCTGTGGTTAGGCTGAGGAAACCGTGGGTGGGCATGGGTGCAAATTCACATCATGCCGAAAATTTTCAAAGGTCATCACCATGGGTCATCCAAGGTCAAATCACTAAACCTGGTTGTATGTTCATGAAACCTGGCGAGTGTCTAGTCAGTATTTATGCCAATTCTTTCAAGGTTATTTCCAGGTCATCTGCAGGGACTGTGCCTTTTATTTCACTGCAGACAATGCTTCTCCTTAAACACTCTCCTTATCACCCTAGAGAGTATTTGCAAGCTCCCCTAAGAATCTCAATCCATAGTCTGTCCTGTTACACAATGATCAATTTTCAATCTTTATTGCAATCAACAAACATAAGGGTATAATCAATGTAAAAAACCTACACAGTAAATGTACATCATACAAACTCCAACACCAAGTATTTAACAATTATTAAAAAGTTACCTTTACGCATAGTAAAACATTATATTTTGAACCCAGTTTTGTGCCCTGAAGATGTTCTGAGCACATCTATCCACATTCCTGTGTGTCCTTATTTATGTCCGTCATCCGATGTCTTCGGTTAACCTTTTTTAAATGCCCTGGCAGACTAAATGCTATTGCCCAATATTACTTCATTTTTGTAAGGTTTGGATGCAAAACATAATACATACAGTTGGACTTCCGCTTAATCAGGACACCTCGGGAGTGGAGAAAATGTCCCCTTTAACCAAAATCCCGATTATAGAAGTACATAGACACTAGGAGCCAAAGATATTGGGCATATATATATTTAAATGTTACCTGCATAACACATTATGTTTGTTAATAGTTTTTATGAATATGTTTGCCAATGAGAAGGGGTAAAAATGTATTTGCACATTAAAAATGACACAATTCTAAATATAAATGAAAGCATATTTTCATTTTCAGTCCAACCTGTCCCGTTTTCAGTAGTTTTTTTTAAATCAGTCACAAGTCTATGTAATACACAGTCACAATATCCCGATTATCAGATGGAGTGTCCCAATAAATGAGGAGAAGTTTAAACACACTGAAACGGTTTTCCTGATTCACATGTCAATTATCATAAAATCCCTTTATCAGGATCCTCCCATAACAAGCTTTGCACTAATGATAAAATTTTGGATGTTTAACCCATTACAGGTTTATTGGTCTCACACATATTTTCTAAAAATATTGGCCAAGACTAGTCACGCTCACTCATGCTCACTCAATAATATGTCTCCATCAATCCAATTTTAATACCACACTTGTAGGGTGACTAAAGTGAGGTAGCACAAATATCACTGTAACTTTGGCTTGCATTATTTGCATATTACTGAATTTCAATTATCTTATAATTTGCAATATTTCCGACATTTCCGGTTAACCTTTTTGGTAAAATGCCGCTGGGCTAAATGCTATCATGGTTGGCGATTTTTTTTATTTTTTTAAAAAAATCAAAAAATCGATTTTTTTTATTTAATCAATTTTTTTTATTTAAATCGGATTTTTTTTTTGGGGAAATTTTTCCTTTTTTGATTTTTTTAAGTTCATAATATGGAATTATCCAGAATTCTTTCGAACATGGAAATCTACCCCGAATCATTATATATACTTTCCCTAATAACACTAGTCTTAATAAATTAACATGAAACGAGCCTGAAATGGTTGTGGGACTTATTTTGGAATTCTGCCCAATTTCAAAATTTTATTTCGGAACTAAAAATGAAATCTCTTCAAAATCAGCCTGGTTATTTCCTGATTTTTTCTGAAAGAAATCCCCCAATAAATTGGATATTAGAAACTCTCACAATTTAAAATCCCAGTAAACATAAGAACTTCCCTCAGAGACGTCCCAGTTTTTATTCAATATTCCACAGAAACTCCCCAGTGGCAGGTTCAGCATTGGAAATTCCCCCAGGGAAGTTCACGTTAATGCCTAATCTCCGGAAAATCCCCAGTGGCGTCAGCACTTGAAATTCCCAGTCAATGACACATACATTGAATCCAAACTAATATACTGATAACCCAACACTATGTTAGGCAGTAATTGGGGATGTTATTTGATTTAATTGTTACATCAACTGGCTGTTGGGCTTTTAATGCGTTTGTGAAGTTATTTTGAGGAATTTTTTATCAAGTTAATCCAACTTTTAAAAAAGGTCATCCTAGTGAACGCTACTGAAATGTCTGGGCATTTCTATTAGGTCAAATATGGTACTGTAATCTGTAAATATGTTTCACTAGTATCTTACAAGACTTGAATTCGATGACAAAAAGGAAACTAAAGAAACTTTAATATAGATCACAAAAATCAAGGTTTCAATTCCTGTGATTTTAAAACTAAATTGTGTCATTTATAACAATGTAGAGGGAATCTGAATGCTTAAAAGTGGTTTAACACTTTTATTTTATAAAGTAGTTGATTTTAAAGATTAATTAAATTGTCTTTAACAATTATTTTGTCATTTATTGTTTTTTACAAAAAAAGGGATTTAAATCGTGTGATTTTTGACAAAAAAATCATTTGATTTAAAATCGCGATTTTAAAGCACTGATTTAAATCAAAGTGATTTAAATCGGCCAACCCCTGAGCTATTCCTTACGCACTCCCATATTTACTTTATATGTTAGTGATAGAGTGCAGGTGCCACAAATCACATGTAGCTTTTGACTGCATTAATTGCATATTCATTAATTTGAATTTGGTTAGTTGCATATTTTTCAGAAATTTGAGGTAACCTTTTCAAAATGCTTTGATGGCTAAACGCTATGACAATTTGCTTAAAACTTGTAGAGTGATAGAGTGGGGTGCGTGTACGCTTTTGGCTGCTTTATGAATTTCAATTAGCTTATAGGCATATTTTTAAAATGACATTTTGGTACAGCTACAAAAATATAACACTTCTCTCAATGCCACATTTGTTCTCCAATTGCAGAATGTCAAACTTCAGTTTAAAGCAAAGTGACCGCGCAACCAGGCAACACTTGTGGTTCGAGAAACAGCAGTCTTGTGTGGATCTCATCTTAAAATTTAGCTTGGTAGTGCCCTAATTTAATCCACTGCAACGACACAAAATGTTTAGTTTATATTTTCTTTAGGTTCCCTTGATAGCTTGACAATTTTTTTTCACACTGCTCCTCTATTGTCCCATTAAAAGTTCTAGGAGAGTTTCTGTGGCTCCCTGCCTCAATTTAAGAGGCGTCCCTGCATGTTGGGGCATCCAAGGTCAAATCACTCCAATAGCTTTTATTGGTCATGAAACTTGGTGGATGTGCTCAAATTCATGTGCTGGAAATTTTGAAGGTTATTTCTACAGGTCATGGGGGAAATCCAAGGTCAAATAAATCCTACAAATGGTGTATACAACTTGGTGGTTGAAGGCAACTTTTGATACCAAAAGGGTTTGAGTCCAGTATGTTGGAGGAACACTAAGACCCTCTGAAGAGAATCTTCTTAGGCCAAAAGCCTATGGAGAAACTGAACTATACAAAAAATACTCCAGAACTAAAATGCAGACCTTAGAATTAATTATTGATTTATAGCATAATTTTAAGTTGCACTTCTTGGACTTTATCCTGGAAAAGGGTGGGACTTTTGAGTTAATAGAAAAATTACTACAAGCTGGTTTTGAAAAAGTGGTCATTGGGTGATGCAAACCCCAACCCCGTGGGTGACACGGGTTCTGAAAAAACATTGTTGTACATGTACCGTATTGTCATTTTTTGTATGATGAATGTGATCAATAAACTTGGTTCATGTTTGTTATTTTTTTCAGAGGTGAGTTGTGTCCAGATAGCCCTGTTTATTTTATCCACCTATCACTTAATTAAGGAGTACGAGATTTCGGTAAACGACCCGATGCAAACTGTGATATATGTAAAAGTGATAAACTTGATACATAACTGCAGTGAGCACAAAATTTCTTAGATCTTAGGCGGTATTATGTATGTGTGAGCATTAAAAAACCACGCAATGAGAGTGGATACAGACCATTTGTGTGTAGGTATTGTGGAATATCTTTGCAATCATTGGGATAGACTAAGGACAGACAATGAAAATGCCCCGAAGAAATATTTACATTTGGCAAGGCAAAAACATGTGGAGCAAGAAAGTAACATTCAATGCAAATTCTTCACAAGTGAGAAATGTCAAAGCGACTTTGCCACATTATGCAAAAGGGAGATCTCATATGGACACATTATTGTTTCTCACAGGACGCTTACAGTGCGAGTATGTCAGAAATGCTTTACACGAAGAGCACATCTTACTAGGACACATTCGTACTCATACAAAGGAGAAACCCTATCAGGGTGAATATGTCAGAGGCTTTGCAGTTAAGGGATCTCTTAAAGGTCACATTCGTACTCACATAAAGGAGAAACCCTTCAGTGTGAGTATTGTCAGAGATACTTGGACAGAAGGGACACATCTTAAAGAGCACATTCGGACTCACACGAAGGAGAAACTCTATCAGTGGATTTTGTCAGAAATGATTTACACGAAAAGGAAACTCTAAACTTCAACTAATCTTCACACAGAGGAGACCAGATCAGTGCAAGTACTGTCAGAAATGTTTGCACGAAAGGGAGGACTTAAATGTCACATTCGTACTCACACAAACGTGAAACCCTACCAGTGCAAGTATTGTCAGAACTGCTTTGCAAAGGGCAGGCAGAGCATACTATGAATATTGTATTCACACAAGGATTTGTGTTGGCACAAACCCTATCAGTGCGAGTAATTGCCAGAAATGCTTTTCACAGAAGGGCAATTTAGAAGACACATTCATACTCACACAAAGAGAAACCCATCAGTGTGAGATGTTCAGAAATGCTTAGGAGCAGAAGGCAGATCGTACTATGCATATTCGTACTCACAAAGGAGAAACCCTACCAGTGCGGAGTATGCCAGAAATGCTTTGAACAGAAGGCAAAATATTAAGAAGACCATTCGTACTCACACAAACGAGAACCCTACCAGTGCGAGTATTGTCAGAAATGCTTTCTACAGAAGAAGATCTTACTAAACCCACTCTACTCACACAAAGGAGAAACCCTTCCAGTGCCGAGAATGTTCATGAAATGATGTGCACAGAAATCAAATTTACTTGAACACATTAGTACTCACAAAGGAGAAAACCCTACCAGTGTGGGTATTGCCAGAAATGCTTGTACAGAAGGCAGATCTTAAATAGAGGGGGCTATAGAGGGGTCTTTTTGGTTCATAGTTCAGATCACTGAACAAAGGCTTAGAAGATGACTTAATGATGCTTATCCCATTTTCGAAGAAAAACAAAGTTCAACTACTTGGATGCCCCAGGAAAATCCAAAAGGCACCATATTGGCCAAAAATCATATTTGGCCATAACTGTTTGATTAAGCTTTGGTCTAATAACTTAATTTTGTGGGCAATACCCATGTTTGCGCAAGGAATCATTCAAAACAACTTCCATCTCACCATGTTTTTGTTTTCTTGAATTCGCATTTTTCAGCTTAAAATGGACTGCTGAGGGCCACTTCCCATAAAAGTACCAACATAATGTCAAAAGTTTATTTTAATGGTGACTTGCCATCATCAGAATGTTGAATTCATTCATGACCTAAGATTAGAGCTGATGTAAAGCTTACATTTCCTGTGGCAGCAATTTAAAATTGTTGAAAAAAAATATCATTGGAAATTACAGGGCATCAACAAACTTTATTATGTGTAGGTTCCATTGTGGGGAGGGCATTTTTATCACATTAAAAAGCATAAAGTTTTTAAAACCGCAACCACCAGGTAATCAAATTTCAAGCAAGTGTCATAAAAAAAAACCTTTTCAACTTTTTGATAATTAAAATCACACATTTTTGTATAGTGTTTATACGCATTTTATGGGAAAGCGCCTTCAGAGCCCAATTTTAAGCAAAAACTGCATTTTCAAGAAAACGAAAGCCTATGGAGAGATGAAAGTTGCAGAGCATGATTCCTAATATGCCAAAACATGGGTATTGCCACCAAAATTAAGCAAATTGAACAACAAATATTTGAATATGGTCAAAAATCAAATTTTTGACAATTTGGCGGCCATTTTTGATTTTTCGATGGAGCACCCTGGTTTTCCGCACATTCTTTTCCATTTTTTTTCTTTTGCTTTCAAAAGTGGAATCAGGGTGATTTAAGTCATCAAATGAGCCTGTGTTCGAATTGATCTGAAGCATTGACCTTCTGTAGCCCACCTCTATTACTAAACATATTCCTACTCAAACAAAGGAGAAACCTTACCAGTGCGAGTATTGTCTGAAATACTTAGCACAAAAGAAAACTCTTCAACAACACGTTCGTACTCAAAAAGAAAAACCCTATCAGTATAAGTACTGTCAGAAAAGTTTGCACAAAATGACAAAGGGACAAACTTAAATGTCACTTTCACACTTATACAAAGGAGAAATCATCGGTGTGATTGTGTTGATTCTCAAAACACATCAGTGTAATTATTGTTTGAAATGATTTGAACGAAAGGAAACTCATAAATTTCACATTCATTCTGACACAAAGAAGAAACCCGACCAGTATTAGTATTGTTACAAATGCTTTGGACTAAATTGAGGCTTTGCACGAAGGGGAAATCTTAAAAGACAGGTCTGTTTTCATATGAAATAAACTGTTATTCTACAAATGTACTAACACATACATTGTACAAGGAGAAGTCCTATTAGTGTGAGGTTTGTCAGAAGTGCTTTAAATAAAACAAATTCTGTTGTTTGCCCCCAACTTCCTCAAAGCCCCGAAAACCCCTAAAAGAGCTTAAAAAGGAAAAAATAGATTTTACAAGTGGAGCGAGGCAAAAAATTAGGGGTTTTATGCTTTTTGTTAAAAAATGTTAAAGGGCATTTTGTGATATACAACCTCGTCCCTTTCCCCGACTTAAAAAATATCATCTGGACCGTTAGCCTTAGTAATCACATACCTAATCTTACATGCAAATTTGGTCGTATCTGTAAGAAATTCGCATTTCAAAAGGTTTGCATTTTTCCTTTTGTACTTGTTTGTCCAATAAACCGAAAAGTTCTTGTAGTAGGGTTCAAAATTAAAGTCCCATTGTAGAAGTTTGGGGAAGAAGGTTTGAAAGTGTTTTCTTGTACTTTCAAGGGTGCTGAACAAGATTTTTTGGGTCCAACCTCTGGGAAATGTGGGGAACTCGCTAGAGGGCGTTTTTCAAAATGGCTGCCAAAATTCCAGAAAATTGCATATTAAGCTAAAACAGCTATCTAATAGTTAATATGAAATCAATTTTGGGGTATTTCTTAATACTAATTATTGTGTTATGCTATTCCAATAATTAAAATTTATGACAAGTACCCGTAGAGGGCGCCTTTTCAAAATGGCTGCCTAAATTCTGTAAAATAGCCTTTTTTGTTGGCCTTTATCAATTAATTATTATTGAATACAGGTATAAACCAAAGTGAAGATGTTTGAAGGTATTTGTTTACATTTTCAAGGATGCTGAACAAGATTATTTTGGTCCAACCTCTGGGAAATGTGGGGAACACTCGCTAGAGGGCATTTTTCAAAATGGCCGCCAAAATTCCAGAAAATGGTATATTTAAGCTAGAAACAGATATATGAGAATCTAAATGAAATCAATTTTGATGTATTTCTGAATGCTCTCTACTATATAATGATATTTAAATAGGATTTATGATAGGTACTTTTAGAGGGCGTCTTTTTCAAAATGGCCGCCAAAATTCCAGAAAATTGCATATTAAGCTAAAAACAGCCATCTAAGAGTCCAGATGAAATCAAATTTCGGTGTTTCTTAATGCTAGTTAGTGTATTATGCTATTCCAATAATTAGAATTTAT
>JAMKCH010010614.1:0-34303 GCA_023653785.1 Ophioderma brevispina
CAGAGGCAGGACAGACAGACAGCAGGACAGACAGGACAGAAAAGTGATCTAAGTCTCTGCCGAACAAAGTTCAGGCGAGACCAAAAATCAAGATTTATGTCCAACTTTGAAAATCTATTGGCGTTGCTCCAAATTGACGCACATGGATTTTTGCCTTTTTTGTTAATTTGAGAAAAGAATAGCGCAATATTAAAAATGGGAAATTACCGACCCTGAACTGACTCTGGGATATACAAAAAACGAACAGGAACATTGTTAAACATCTATATTTTTTCTTATAGGGAACCAAAAAAAATGAGTGAAAATCAAATTTTTCATGATTTTCTCAAAAAATACATCGGTCCTCGGTTCGCATGTGTCGCCTGCCGTCGCGGGTGTGGTGGTTAGTGATGTGAATGATCGGCCAGATGACATTGACCTTGATATGTGACCTTTGACCTAATCAACAAATGAGGATCCCATGTTGCACCTACTGTATGATTCAAGTTGGGATCCAAGTGAAACTTCAAACTTTTCAAATGAGG
The DNA here is from genome assembly GCA_023653785.1 of Ophioderma brevispina. Lineage (NCBI taxonomy): Eukaryota > Metazoa > Echinodermata > Ophiuroidea > Amphilepidida > Ophiodermatidae > Ophioderma > Ophioderma brevispina. The sequence goes on from JAMKCH010010614.1 coordinate 525, forward strand.
TCAATTTTACTATTTCAGCCTAGTTATAACTTGACCTCACTGACCTTTGACCTTGGCATGTGACCTTTGACCTCATCACAAGTGAGGGATGTCATGTGCACCTTGGACCCAAGTTTGGTTTTGAATCCATTCAAAGTATGAGATATTCCATGCAAATGTAACCCTTTTTCACGACAGACATCAACAGACATCAACAACAGAAACATATGTACAGTGGACAAATGATCCCTATGTGTCTTCCGCCTTAGGGCTGGCGACACAAAAATACATATTTGGGGAAAAAAGGATTATCATATTTGGATTCCTTGAGTCCTTTCCGTCTCAAATAGTCTATCTTTATACTTTTCCAAATGCGAATGTTTCCTAAAATTCTCCACATAATTAGACAAGACCACTCCACTGAATAAAATGACAATGACAATTGTTTTTTTAGGTGCTTGTTGTCCATAATGTCTATTTGCATTCTCTTTTTGATATGAGAGCCTGGCACTTGCAAATCTCTACCAAGTGTCATGGAAAACACACTTGCGGTTTGAAGGTAGAAGCAATCAAAATGCATATTACAGCATGGTGGAAAAAAGTGAGGAATCTAGGAGGCTTCTTCTTCCTGGAATTTGACCATTTGGAGGGAAATTTTAACCTTTCAGACCAAAGAAATATATAGGAAAATTGGTGGGGAAAATTTATGGGAAGTGATATATCTTCCCGGAAACATGCATTTTTTCCTGCAGGGATCCCAAAAGAGAAGTTCGAACAAAAACATGCACCTTTATTAAGCATGGATGAAAAAAAGGAAATCTTGTAAAAATATGTGCATACTACAGGGGGGCATCCTGGAATTTAATTCACCAATTATAGGACATAATTTTTAAAACCCTCAAATTTCTTTTGGACCCCTTAAGATTTGGATTGCGGGCTTAAGGGGGCGGCAAAAAACAAAATGAAACCGGACCCATGATATTTCTCGGCCAGCGCTAACCCTGGTACCCGCCCGAAATACTTTGGGTAACCACCCGAAAATTGCTTTGGGTACCACGCCGCCCAAAAATTACTTTGGGTACCCGCCAAAAATTACTTTGGGCACCCGCCCAAAAATTACTGGGTACCCGCCTAAAAAGTTACTGTGTACCCGCCCAAAAATATTGGGTCCCGCCCGAAAAAATTTCTTTGGGTACCCGGATAGATAATACCCACAAAAGTCACAGCCCTATAAAAGAAAATAGACAACCACATTATAATCCGACTATTGGAGCAGGACAGTTGTTTGGTATTTGGGTGGAAGCTGTCATAGCAATGAATGACACCTAGGCCTGCTCAGGCTATGGGTAGCAAGAGTGGTATTTGATTAGTTGGTAGCACCGACTCATTCTGGCAATCATTTCCACAATTTTTGGGACCAAAAGATAAAAATTGCCAGCTGCTAGGCTATTAGTATAGCATACACGTTGGGGGATTCGCCAAGGATTCCCCCCCCCAAAAAAAAAAAAACGTCCCGACGGTCAATCAAAAGCAACGCATAAGTGTCTTGACTTACAAGGGTCAATTAGTGTCATTCAGGTTGAGGGGGCGAAGAAATCCCAATTTCAGACATCGCCATTGGTTAACACGTGAAAAGCGAAATCTGGACGAAAAATTCTGAATTTTTTATATGTTGTCAAGGGATAATTTCTTATGCAAGAAAAAACATTGGGTTGAAGAATCAACTCCATGGAAGGGATTATTCTGATTTTTTTTTTTTTTGTAATAATTAACGAATGTGGACGAGGTCGTATGTAGGTCATGGGAACACCAACACATCAAAGCACCCAAATGGGTTTGTGGTGGCACTCTGGATTGCTGTAATTTCTTGACATTTGGTTGAATGCTTGAATTGCTATAATGAATGAGGCGGCTTGGCCGCTACCGTCTGCGTCATTGTTGCTTTTCATGACTGTCAGACATTTTCCCCGCATCAAACAACTTGCGGAGGGAAAATCGGATGATGGCGATGTCAATGGAAAGCAATGCGCCTATATAGGGGAGGAAAACGCGAAAGTCAAATCAGCCAAGCAAATAATGGTTTTCAAGTTTTCTGCCTGGAAAAAGCAGCCCAAAGTCATCAAATGCAGTGCCGGAATGTTACGCTCTATTCTGGATTTGCAAATTCAACGTGCACATCTTGCTAAATTCGGCGTGGGCTCAACGTAAGTCCACATCGGGTCGAAACCCCGCGGGACTTCAGGGGTGGTGCATGGTGGGATACAAAGATGGCGTGAGTAACTTTGTGTTACCGTAGAATGTCTCAAGGGCAATGGAAAGCAATTGGTTTTTGGTGATTCATGAAAAGCAGCCGATAGAATTTTATTTATTTTCACGTTAAAGGGCCATTTCGTGATTCCAGCACCTTGTTTTATTCATGGTTCACTAGATATCCTTGAAAAAAGCTTATTCACCAAAAGTGAGTTGATCCCGGTCTTGCGTTTTTGTGTATGAGCAAATGCTTGTTTCCCACGGGTCCCATAGCCTAGGCCACCGGTTGTAATTTCTGACAATTGACGGAACAGAAAATACAAAATCGAATTCTTAGAGATATGGCTCAATTTGCATGTACGATTTGGTACACATGGTTACTAATTAATGGCTAACGGTTTTCAGATGATATTAAAATCTCACTTTTTTTGGGGTAAGTCTTGGGGACGAAGGTTGTGGATCAAGAAATGCACCTTTAAATTCATTAAATATTTTTGAACTGTTTGCCGCAAAATAAAAATTGTGGCTAGAGTGAACACTTGGTAGACATAGGCAACGCAGTAATGTAAGGGCGTTATAAATAAGAGATGCAAGCAGTACAGCTGTCTTACCACTTAAACGATTTTGTGGTCGCAGGTGTCTAATCCGTTAGCCACGATTATTTGCGGAAACTCCATTCTTTATAGTTTCACGTTATCATGGTAGTGGATTTGTGTGATCTTTTATTATGTGTGAGACTGAACTCATGTCCAAAAGTGGTACAACACATTCATGCATTAGAGATACTCATTGTAATTTTTACTTTAATGTCACCTGCACTTATCAAATTACATTTCATTACTGTAAAATATACTCATAATTATAATTTGCAACTGTGCAGATTTAGCCACACAAGTGATCACAGTGACACTGACAGTCATTTAGAATGTTACAAATACAAGCAAAATAATTAAGTTCAGGCTGTTCGCCAATTGCACCCCTAAATATACGAGCAAATCAGACGCATTCTTTAATCGGGATGACGTTTTCGTTATGACCGCTCTATGTTTAGGGTTGCAGAAGAGTGTATCATTAAAACGTGTGTAGCAGCAAAAGTTACGGAATTCACAATACAAATCAGGATAAAATTTACTCCCCCAGCTCATATTTTAGGTTTGCAAAGAGTGTACTTTTAAAAACGTGTCGCAGCAAATTTACTGAAAATCACAATTACAACTCAGAATAAAATTACTCACCCAAGTTGTTGCTAACGTCCTTATAATCCAAATCATCAACAGTGCATTGAAAAAAAGGTTAGAATAAACAAATATTAAAATCTACCAATGTGCTTTCACATGTTGAGTACTGGCGCTAGTTATTGCCGGCGTGTCACGTGTGTGAATATATACAATTTTATGTGGAAGGATTTCCCCTGATTTTGTATTCGAATAATCATTATGAATTTTATGCATCTATATGATTCAAAATAAAGACCTTCTGAGGTAAGTGTGTGCCTTGTTTACGAGCGAGGATTACATTAAACAAATTTACTAGCTCCGAAAAAAAACGGCGAAGATTTGAGAAACCTTTTTTGCTTCGGAGCGTATTCATTTTACACTCATGGCACTGCTACAGGTTATTGTATACGGAAGTGCTTTTACCATGATGCGAGTACGTTCATACGGTTAGAGTTCCTTAGGCTTTACTAGTCAGGCCAAGCTGAAGCCGGCAGCTGTGTTGTCCGGACTCCAATTATTACAATGTCTGGTACACATGCACTTATGAATTATAAAGCTATGTAAAACGAAAACTTCAAAGGGGGATCAAATTGGTCACAATACCTCAATTTCAAAATCAGGAAGACCAAATGTGCCACGGAAAAAGAGAGCAAAAATGGGCGATTGGCATGGCACTTTCCCACAGGTTCGTATTTATTTCTATCGTCACATCTGCCATTCACCTCACTACACACCGATCGCCGACAGTTTTGAGCGTTTAGCATTCAATTGAGGCTCACATATTTTCTAGAACTATTGGGAATTGTCGAAAAACATGTGTCTGAAAGAAAATTCAGTTCGGAAAAGGGGTTGATGAATTTGGCAGCGTTCAATTGCGGTTACATTCGCAACGGTATACAAAGGACATTTGCGATCGATTGCAATTTTGTATGAATTACTCATGGTTCTAGGCACATAATTGGTTATGGTATTGTAAAAAAAGGCAGAAACTCTAATTGAAATTACTAGTTTATACAATTTGACCTGATTGACATAGTCTTTATACTTAGTTTTGGGAATTACAGTATCCAAAAAGAATGCCACTCATTAGCATAAGCACTGCCCTTGTTTACCTTTCGATAAAGCAAATAAATTGTCTTATTTATTTTGTTCCAAAACACCTTCTTAAAAATCTTCTATGCGTTTTTCTGCCAAAACTCACTTCAAGTGCAATCAAAGCTTTTTTCCATTGAAATTTGTTACACAAATTTGTTTTGCACGATTTATTACCAATAACAAGAAAGAACTAAGAAAGAAACACTAAAAAGCAATAATAGGGGCATCAAACCAAAATAAATAAAGAGAAAATTTTTTTCTTTAAAACATAACACTTAGCATTACCATCGCCGCCCGGGGAAATTATATTTAGTTCTTCCAAGGATCATATTATTCGTTATGTTCGCATCGCCGCTTGGTGGCTTGTGGGACATGCCATCGTTCCGCGTCCGCAATTTTTGGATAAATTCTCCCCGGAACTGGTATCCAAGTCAGGGCATTTTCCAGCTACGGGTACCACAGGGGCGGTGCCAGGGTAAATCTGGGGGAGGGGGCCGGGAGCGGTGGAGGACCGGGGGAGGGACTTTAGCTTATAGGCCTAACTCATTAGGTTGAAAAAAACCGAACCCTAATTTATAACGAATTACGCTGAAAACACTTGTTTTTTTGAATTTTGATTTTGAAACTGAGGGGGGGGGGGCAGCCGCCCTGCCACCAGCTGGGCCCTCCCCTGCCACAATGGTGTGCCTCGAGACCCCTGGATTGTACCCAATGACCCCCCTTTTTGTGTGCTGTCCTCCTATCCCCCTTTTTATTAAATCACAGATACTCAATGACCCCCTTTTCTTCTACCCACGTTTCACAAGTATAAACGTATCCCCCAAAGTTTTAAAAAGAAATTAACACACATTCAAAAACTTTTCTCGCTTTACGCGCACATTTGATATTTCATAATTTCATGGCAAAATTGAACTCTTGAAAGAGAGGCCAATTCCTATTTGAAAAAAAACTTTCAGGTTGTTACCTCATACTGGAATTAACCCCATTTTATTCAGGTTGTGTACGAATAAAACAAGGACCTTTGTGCCGAGGCAGTATATAGGCATACCGTCACTCTTGGGGAAGGAGCCTTCCCCCAACTGTTAAAATAAAGCTGTAAAAACAGGATTCGACTGGCAGCTGGGACTCGGACTCACAACGTGATTGCAGAACGTAAAATAACTGGAAGCCGTAAAAAAATACGAAACCATTGCAGGGGAAATCGTAAATAAAATAACGGCCGCGTAAATCTCAGCTTCAACGTAGTTATAGTTGGTTTTGGTATTTAAAAAAAGGCGAAATCTCTATTGAAATTACAGTTTATACAATTTGACCTGATATTGAATAGTGCTTATATCTTTTAGTTTTTGGAATTACAGTATCAAAAGAATTCCACTCATTAAGCATAAGCATGACCCCTGTTTACCTTTTCGATAAAGCAAATTAAATGTCTTATTTATTTTGTTCCAAAACACCTTAAAATATTTCTATGCGTTTTTCTACCCAAAACTCACCTTCAAAGTGCAATCAAATGCTTTTTCCATTTGAAATTTGCTTACACACATTTGTTTTGCACGATTTAATACCAAATAACAAGAAAGAATTAAGAAGAACACTAAAAAGCAATAATAGGGGCATCAAACCAAAATAAAATAAGAGATATATATTTTTTTCTTTAAAACATAACACTAGCATTACCATCGCCGCCCGGAAATTATTATAGTCTTCCAAGATCATATTATTCGTATGTTCGCATCGCCGCTTGGTGGCTGTGACATGCCATCGTTCCGCGTCCGCAATTTTGTGGATAAATTATATCCCCAATGACCCCCTTTTTGTGCTGCTGTCCTACCTATTCCCCCTTTTTAAAATCTTCAGATACTCAATGACCCCCATTTTCTTCTACCCACTTTTCCACTGTATTCCACAAGTATAAAAGTATCAATTTTTAAAAAGAAATTTAACACACATTCAAAACTTGTTCTCGCTATACGCGCACATTTTGAACAATTTCATAATTTCATGGCAAGTTGAACTCTTGAAGAGAGGCACTTCCTATTTGAACTTCAGGTTGTTACTTCATACTGGATGACCCCATTTTTATTCAGGTTGTGTACCGAATAACCCCTAGACCTTTGTGCCGAGGCACGTATATAGGCCTACCGTCACTTCGAGGAGCCTTCCCTCACACTGTTAAAAATAAAGCTGTAAAAAACAGGGATTCGACTGGCAGCTGGGACTCACAACGTGCAGAACGTAAAATACTGGAGCCGTAAAAATACGAAACCATTGCAGGGAACGTAAAATAACGGCGTAAAATCTCAGCTTCAACGTTATTGTTGGTTTTGACTTGTTTAAACAATATTAAGAATTAAAACGTTATTACCATCCTCTGACAAAATTTTCACGTTGTATATAGCTATATGGCATCATACAAAAGTTATATTTCAGGCAAACAATTTTGAGAAAAAAGCAAAAAGGGAAAACGTGAAGAAATAAAAAAAATAAACCAGTTTAAACTCTTCGTTTTATATGGTAATGTACACATTCTAATGTCACCAATTATTTAATCATCATATGAGCAAACTTAATACATGTACCTTACATAGATTCGAACCTGGGCGTTACACCCTAAAAATATTTTCAACAACGGGGACATTTTTGACCCCGTTTTTATTAAAACACTTGTTAATTCTACTGCTTCCTCTTTTCTACTGCTTCCTCTCAATATGTGAAATTATCCAGTGAAAATTTACATACAAAAGTATGTAAATTAGTACCCGATAACGGATACATGTGGCATAAAAAAGCCCTAAAAAATAAATTCGTTAAAGGTCCAGGAAATGAGATGATAAACCTACTCCAAATCTTTAAGGGGCATTCCATTCCATAACAGGGCAAAAAAGAATACAAAACTAAAGTGACAATCACCCGGGTGACAATCATTAGTGAAACTATTCATTTTCATTCCCCCGTGGCCGTGAATTAGATTTCACCCACCAGTCACATGGAATTTTCTATTACTCTCTGAAAAATCAATAGTTTCACTAATGATGTCATCACCAACCAAATATTGAATGCCTGCTTTCTTCGTCCCTCCTTGTAGACTTGACACAAACCACATCAATTATATTTGCACTTCCTGGGACCTTTAAAGGAAAATTAGGGAGATACCCTATTCTTATTATCATGCTCAGTGGAGCACTTAAAGAGGCATTTCGTGGGCGCCCCCATTTTAAAAAAATGAGATTTTTGCATATAGTTGCATTGGTAACTGGCTAGTAAACTATACCTATAGCTAGAAAATGTCTATGAGTCACAAAAGAACGAATTTTGTAATATCGGAGATCCCGATAATAATTCAACGGTTGCTGGAAACGGTCTTCCAATATAAAATAGCTGGGAAATATACGTGTCCACGCTCATTCATTAATTGTTCCATTGGTTCAGGCAAGTCATGTTAGAGGTCATTTTCGTGAGATGGCACTATTTTATAGCGGGTGGACAGAATTTGGCGTTTTCAGCTCCACCGTCAAATTTCAGTCTGGGATCTCAATTCTAATTACAAAATCGCTTCTTTTATGACAAATACCCACTCTTGAGTATACCGTTCGCAGGTATAGTCTACTAGACAATTACCAACACAACTGTGCAAAATTCTCAAATTTTGAAAATTGGGGCGCTCTTCAAAAAAGTGCTATATTGCTTTAACGGCGGAACTGGAAACGTCAAATTTCTGTCCGTCCATCGTGAAAATAGTGCCAACTCACAAAAATGACCTCTAACTTGACTTGCTGAACCAACGGAACAACTAATGGACGAGCGTAGACACGTACATGGCGCTATTTCCCGGCTATTTCATATTGGAAGGACGTTTCCAGCAGCCGTTGAATTATTATCGGGATCTCCGATATTAATCATCCTAATTACAAAATTCCTTCTTTTGAGATACATAGATATGTTCAAACTTTACCATTCGCAGATATAGTTTACTAGCCTAGCCAGTTACCAATGCGACTGTGCAAAAATCTCACTTTTTTTTAGAAATTTGAGGGGGGCGCTCTTCCAAAAAGCTTTTATTTGTTATTGCTTTAACTTCAGTTTACTATAATTATCCGATAATGAGGGAGCCTCTGATTATCTGCCTTCTACCAGTCATAAAATATGTTAAACAAACTTTTAAAGTCTCGACAATCATTGGATGTTGAAAATATATTGTAGATTTGTAGCACTTTCTATACACAATATATTTTATTTTGTTTTGTTCTCTACATTGTAATTGTTTTTGTTTTATGTCTAATACTGTACCTGATGAAGTCGCTTGTATTTTATATTGTTTTGACTATACCTATATATGTTTGGTAATGGTAACTAAAACACTTTAAAAATTGTAATATTGGTCAGAGAGAACCAGTACAGTGGACATTAATGAAATGATTGTTTCTAAAAAAATAAGCATTAGCATTTTGGATTACCCCAGAGCTACTTTGTGGGACCCTGTGGTTCACACATTTTGTATTACCTGTTGGTCATATAATCAAATCCTAGGGATCACAATACGCTGATGATTTAAAGCTGTGTTCTCAAATAGAACCAGTACCCTGTAAAAAAAAGCTGAGATGAATAAAGGTTTATTCGTCTCAGGTAAAAGTAATCGAGTGAAAATTTCACTCACAAAAGAGTGAAACTCTTGTAACCCAAAATGAGGAGGTTTTTTTTTAACCACCTCTTTTTTTTTTTTTGTTTCGAGTAGAAATTTGCTCACCTCTTAATTAGAAGGTTTACACTCTTTCTGAACAGTTAAATTTTCACTCGTGTGCATTTAGAGAGGAGAGTGGGCATTATGTTTGTTTCCGCAAACTCAGTATAACGCATTTGGATGAACTCAGGCTCCATTGCAAAGGACCTTGTAGTTCACACCTTACGATGCCTAATATGTATTTAATACCTGATTACCTGTTGTCACATTAGATCGTCACGAGTCTTCCAAACAACGAATCGACATTTTTGGCGAAATTGAGTTTTTATGATCATATAGCACGAGCTCGTAGCAATGAAAGTCTGCAAAACATACCATCTTTATTGTCTGCTTGCTTGCTGTACCTAAAACAGAACCGTGAGACAGGTTATAAACCTCTTGATTTGTTAATGAATGCGCATTCAGCTTTTTTTTTTGTCCAAAGCCAGTCACCTATCGATGAATGGGATTGGCGAGATTCATCTCCCCTCTCAATACACTATAGCTTGCCTAGAAGTCTGGTAGAAGTTGATGCAACTAGTACAACCCCGGAGTACAACGGTCTTAGCTTGTATCTGAGACATTTGCCACCTGTAACACCTATTTCAATTTTTGCGTGTTTTACTGGAAGCATTTCTGCCAATACTGTAATATTACAGCTATAACTGTATACACATGTACTTCACTCAAAACACTGAAAAAAACATTTTGGTGAGTTATTACGAGTTTGGATGTGCAAAGACTTAATAGGAGCCTATCCACAAATGTCAACCATTTATCCAGTGCCCTAAAATGCCCACTTTGTGTAAAACAATGGCATTCAACTGTAAAATCTACAGTGAATTTGGATAGAAACCTGTAAAAGCTGTAGTTTATGGATTTTTTTTTGCATCATTGCTGCCAATAATTCGTACTACGAATTCATGATTTTTAAGTACTTCAAATAGTAAATAATAAAGGCTTAAAAAATTACACAAATATCCTTATTTCATAGTCTATTTCATTTGAAACAATGTTGACCAACCAATCGGACTGTATTAAGTTTGGGTAGATTGTGCACAGATAGTAAAAATTACTAATTTTACACTTGTTGCTGTACCTAACTTAATTGGTTGAAGTTGTAATTCTTGAATAATTTTAAGTAAACCAAACTCAAATCAGCTATAGTTCCTAATTCAAAAGTATAACAACAAGACAGTTATAAAATAAAAGGACACGAACTTCTTATAGGCACTATCAGTGATTTGCTAAATCAGAAAGTCGAAAAAAAAATTTCATATCAAAATCAGATTTTTGGATGCCTGTATGTAACAAAGTATAGCTATTCCACAACCCTGAAGTGATTAAGACTGAAAGCAGCCTATAAAAATAGGGACAAAAATCGGATATTTCAGTCATCATAACTGTCCATATGACACTTATGCAAACAACCCCCGTAATGGCGATTCATGTCTTCAACATGGTTTCTTTTATTTCTGCGATTTTTCACAGCCAACACAATAAATTAGGGGAATTCTACAGACTTATTCTTCAGTTTAAGCTATTCCTGCAAATTTCAAATACCCATTTGACTCTCTTTCGGGAATATCACTGATAGTGTCTTTAACAAAGCACTATTTTACTCAATGATACATAAAAACTTTCAACAAGTACTGGGATGAAATACGAACAAAATAAATAGTAATTATTCTATAATGGGATTCTCGTTTCATAACCCTACTACATACGTGTTGTTTCAGTAGTCCCAAATCTTTCATTTTAAATCGTACAGGTAAATAAAAAATTATTTCAACTATTTTGAAATAATGAAACTGATAAAAAACATTTGAAAACAGCCCATGTTTGGAAACTTGAAACTCCCACCGTTTTAGGGCGGAGCTCGGATCGCTATATCAAAATTGTTATTGACAGGCTACCAAAATAGTCTCCATTAAATCTTCAAATGTTAACATATCGAGCCCTTGTAGTCCAAGCCATTACCAATTAGTCCCAATTAAGGGATAATCGGTTCGTCCCAACCAAAATTCGGCCCTTACGTAGGAAGCGCTTTATTTTTTTAATACCGGTACACACAGAACCAAACACAATCATTATGGCAGAGTAACTACTATACGGTATTATTGGCAATTAGCATTATAACCTTCAGACCATTGTACTCATCTCTGTATGAGCTTGTATGGTCGGGTCATCTCCCTTAAAACGACACACAAAATCTAAAATTTATAAACGTAAAAGGGTGATTCAATAGGAGTTACGCTCAAGAGTTGCAGGTAATGCGTGATAACAGGCACTATGTTGTTACTTACAGGGATGGGACTGGAGGTATGATGCCTTACAAAAAAGAATACAATCAGGCATGAATGAATAAAATAGTGAAAATACGAAGTAAGTCGATGAGCAAACCACCTTAAGATTCTCGTAACCTACAACTAAAAATTGGTAAGTAATTTAGCCATCCACATTTCTTGACGTGGGTCACACTACAGCTACTCTCGACCATGATGCGATGCCGGTGTTTATGTCTGATATATGAATTGAATGATACTACATGTAGTATTATTTTTTATATTTTACTAGGTTTTGTTGTCCGAAATTGTTCGATTTTACTTATTATTATAAAGATTAAAAGTAGTAACATGTTTATACGGGTGTTTCCATGGGTGACACCCTTATAGGGAGCTTGCACGGCAGCAGGTCAATAGGTTATCTTGCCAGACCTGCCTCCAGAAAACCCCAAAGGCATGTAGAGAATACAAAGGAATCACTGTATGAAATAGTGAAATGTTCAGGTGAAACCAGGTGCATGCATTGTATTTCTTGATCCTTGGATTGATCTGGAGGACAAACAAAAGTCCATTCAATATAATGTACCTTCCATGCAGGGCCCTAGTGGAAAAAAAGACCTTGCAGCTATATCTGCCAAAGGCTACGAATTCGGCAACGCGTTAACGGAATAAACGAATGTTAAAGGGGCCGAATTTTAGTGGTGGCAGAATACTAAATTCATCCCCCCTTATTTCGGACACCCTTATAAATTCGGAAACCTTACGAAATAAACCACACGGTTTTATTGGGTTTATTCCGTTAAGGTTTCCCGAATGCCATAAAGGGTGTCAAGAAGAAGGGTGTCACCTTAGGAAAACACCCTGTTTTACAAACACAAGTATGAATACAAAATATGGATGAAGCACGGTTTAATATGGCAAAGATATTATTAATTGCGTATATCATAGAAAATAATGTTGTTTCTAACTCTGTTATAGTCATTAATGAACAACTTCTGGTGTTAGGGGTTCATTACCACTAAAACCTATATGGGAAAGGATTCCATATGGACCCCTTATTTAAAATTTCTACAGGAAACAAATCTCTTTTCTGTCCAAACTAAGCAAAAAAAAAACCATAACTTAAGACAAACATTAAAAAAGTCAGTAGAAACTCAAAGCTTGGTACATATGGAAGGCTCTTGCCACATAGGCAAAACACGCTTTTTAAAAAAAAATCTACACCCGTAAAACATAAAGTGTAAGTTTCATGAATGTAGATTTTAAATGTATTTGAAATGTAAGATTTAAGATGTAAGATGGTATGACTTGTTTCTGAAGTCTTTATCCTCTAAGTATATAGCGTACACTTAACTTACACACGAACTTCTTCTACACTCTACAGTAATAATTTATTTTTTATTCTTTGCAATGATGCTGTTAGTGAAAGTAAAATTACCCAATGTGTAGAGAAGGGTAAGCAAGAGGTTGTAGAAATAAGTATGTCTCAGTCTTTCGGAATCTCATGTTCAGTTAACTGTATTTTGCTCTTCATAAAAATTAAAATTATTCGACTATCATGTATGGTCGTATTAGGAAAAGGAAAAATCGTTAAGTATGATATAGTTGGCAATCGAAATATTTCACACGATTGATTAAAGTTAAATCGAAAGATCTATAGATCCTATAAATGTGAAATTACTTTGTAATATTTATGTATATAACTTGTAATTTGTTAAAAATATTTGGTTTAGTATTTTTCTTAATAATTTTAAAAATACATAGCTTTCAGTTTTCTCGTCTTCCCTAAAAACGGATTAGTTATTTATGTTCAAATTTATTGATTGTATTCTTTACCTTTCAGAATATTAATAAATTTTTAAACATGTTACATACATGCATGTTAAAATAAAAACGCTGTTGGTTTACATACATTAAAGAGGGACACAACAACTTTTCAGAGAAAATAATGCCTCCTATTTTTTGTCTAAACGATTTTAAGTATTTAGAATGCAACCAAGGTATCAATCACCACATGATGTTATCAACGTTGTAAACAATGAACGATGATTAGTATTTCTGTCGATTATACACTACAGCAAACCAGCAGAACTTTCTTTAAAAGACCGTTTTGGGAGCCAGCAGACAAGTTAAAAACTTAGTGTTGGTTTATTTTTATTTGTTTGTCCAATAAACTTGCAAAAAAAGTAACTTTTTTTGTCAAATTTTCTCTAAATATTGGTGCCTTATTATCAGAAAAGCAGCAAAAGTGGATCTTTTACTTTGTGTGGTATGTGGGTGCGGACCCCCGATCGTTCCAAACACGGAGCAGGAGGAATATAAAAATGATATACTCTCTAAATGTAAACAAAATAATAAAATTAAAAAAAAAAAAAGAGTGAAATCTTGTAAACCACTCCAAAATAAGTGGCTTTACTTAAAAAGAGTGAAGTGAATTTCCCTCAAAAAGGCTGAGTAAAAATACAATCCAAAAGAGTGGATTTCACTCGTTGTTGAGGAGTTACACGAAGGACAACACTTTTGAGGAGTGATGCAACGAAGGACAACAACACGAAAAAACGAGTGGAAAATCCACTATTTTTGGAGTGATGTTCCCACTCTTTTTGAGTGGGAATTCGTCTTTTTAAGTACAAAACCACTCATTTTGGAGGGGTTAAAAGAGTTTCACTTCTTTTGGGGAGTGAAATTTCACTCGTTTACTTAGAGAGTAAATCCTTACAACAATGATAAAAACGAAGGACAAAACGAAGTTAAAACACAAAGATTATATACATGAAAGGCTTAATAATCGTTGTTTCTAAATTTGCAGATCAGCAGAGATTGTGAACAATTCGAAGGGATTGAATGTGATTAAGTGGTGGTCATGGGGTGTGGTTCTTCGAAATCAGTGAAAGTTGCCCAATTATACAGGAGAGAGGCGAAGGCAAGAAAGAGAGAGCCCCTACCAACCCCCCCAAATACCAATTGCCCAAAACAGAAAATAAAATAAACTGCTACTACCGTGCCTAATTTTGAAAAAGTCAAGGAAAAAACTCATCAAAATCATTACATTGTCTCAAAAGGAAGAAGATGATAAAAATAACTCCAGCTCAACCTCATATCATCGAGGAACCACAAAAAATCGTTCCATCCCAAATTGAAATTTCAAGATCTAAAAATGATGATCAGGAGACAATGAGAAAAATACAGAGAAGAGGAGAGGAAGTGATCGTGAAGCTGATTGCAAGCCGTTGAAAATAAAGAGAATGGACTGGTTGACACCTTCTGAAAGAAAGGAAAAAGAGCCGATGATGGTTGATCTTCGATCTCGATCGAATACAGAAAATCGACCAACATGCATTAAAGTATTGTGGGATTATTTTATTATTCTTGTGATAAACTTATATACAGGAATGTGTGAGAGAATGTGATATGTAGAAGGTTTTGCTCGTTCTCACAGTAACTATTGTTCATGCCAGATTTTCTTATGTTGTACAAGGTGAATAAAACCATTTTTTGGACGGCATGAGAGGTAGTTTAAAGGTATGTCCTGGATCTTTTAACTAAAAACGAAAATTAGCCTCGTCTTTACACATAACTGTACACAGGTCGGATTCGCCGCTCGTGGCGAGACGGGCGTATGCGCGGGTAATTCAAGAAGCAAAATTCTAACAGGTTTATCGCTTTGTAGTAGTGTCGGCGATAAACTCATGCAATGATAGTTACACCTGCAGAGTTGCATGTAAGTCATTCCACGTAATTTTGAGGGGGACATCCAAGCTAAAAGCCATAGACAGTTTTGTCATACAAGTAGCACGATTCCGAGTTACCAAATAACGTTCTTTATTTTTCATCGTTATAGGGCGCCTCCAACCTTCGATTCAGGAGGTCAAGCAATGGTCACTTATCCCACACCAAAGAACCCAGGACAGTACTTGAGAAATATCGTGTCATTTTCGCTGGATTGCACAAGATCGAGTAGACGTTGGTTATATCAACGGGGCAGGGACGAGGCGAATACAACCAGAAGCCGTGCTCAAGAACAGGCTAGGGGGTATGTAGTGGCTATTCAAATCTGTTCAAGTACATTTGCAGGTAAATTCATACAGCATAACTTATAAACATTTACCCGTGACCCATCTGGCCCTACTTCTTTCTGACACACGGATGAATTCAGAAACCATTCTTCACCTATCCAGAGGGATGTTCATTCAACATTCCTTTAATCAGATCTTGAAGGCGTATGCCTGGTATCTTGAGTCGTGGCAATGGCTGACAAGAGACCAGAAGTTGCTAATATGGGGCTAATAGTAGAGGGTTGAAGGTTGTTGGCCACATCTCCTAAAGAGGCTGAATGCGGCCATGTGGTGCAGTGGATTGGATCAGCGCTTGCCTCATAAGGTTGTGTGGGTTCGAGCCCCGTTGTCACCCAATGTGTTGTGCACTTGGGCAAGGCATTTACCTCGCTTTCTCTCTCCACCCAGGAGTATAAACTGCCCGTATATAAATGGGTACCGGCATATGATGGGAATGCAAAAACAGCTCGCTGTGCGGGAGGAGTCGGCGAACCCCCCCACAGAAACATTATAGAGGGAGTCTGGCCCAAACGCCAATGACAGACGAGATGGGCATTCGCCGGTGGGCGCCACCATTTGATTTGTTCACCTATACCACAGAGAAAATGTTTGCTATGCAGGCGTGCATGGGGAGGTCCTGCAGAACAGGCTTCATTTTCAAGGAAAATATAAATTATCAATTAAATAATGGTTTTGATCTATACGAACTAGGAAGAACAAAAAAAAAAAATTACACACGGAAATTATTCGTAGTGCACAGAAACCATATATGATGCCAAAGACTTCTCATTATTTGGGGGGTTTTTTTTTATCACCCAAATTGTATTAAATCTCTTACTATGCATGAACATCTTGGGACGCATTTACTCATAACTACAAAGCTGACGGATCTATCAAACGGGGCTCGTGCATGCAAAAAGAATCAATTCGATCGTGTATTTTCGAGGATTCGTCACTGAATTCTCAAATATGAATCCTTTTCATGTGTGTAATGCTCTCTCGAGCATTTGCCAATTTTAACTCTCTGATTAGTTTTCTTTTATACAAGAATGGCCGCGATCTGGGATGCATCTCAGTCTCGGGTCTCTCGAAAGGTGCCCATTATTATCCAAGTATTGACATTCCCAATCCACCATCTCGTTCACCCTTTTTCACATGCCGGAATCACAATCAACGTCGAGGCAAGATGGTACCCCTGTATGCAACATGGGCAAGCTGGGGTTATACAAGTAAGTCATCGGGATTACTCGGAATCTTCCGTGAATTTTAAATGATACACGCGTACGTTTGAGGGTTATTATGGTAAACCCAATAGCGTAACAGGCAGGTAGGAGGAGCAGGTTGCCCACAGAGCTTGACGGGAAGAAAAGCTGAAAAACCATGATCAGCACTTTTTTGCCTGCTCACCAGGGGAAAATTTTCACCGCCAACAGAAAAATCTGCCTCAAAAGCCGGGAATTTTACCATCTGGTTAGTGACCTCTGTACCGCCATTAGGGTAATAAAATGATTATGAAAGCAATGTTATTTTAATGTTTTTATTTTTTTTATTTTTTGCTTTTTTTAAGTTTTTTATTATTATTGTTAAATGTTGCGCCACAAAATTGAACGACAAAATTTTGATACGGTTTAGCTCCAGGGCGAGCTAGAGTCTGTTGAGTTCCCTTAAACCCTAAGGATTCACCAGAAACAAACTAAACGAAAAGGGCACGCATGGATATATTAACAAAGAATTAAAAATGACATGAAAATTGAAAATGCTCAAAGTCATTACGACCGTAAACAGGACGAGTTCATTTTATTGTATTTACCGTGATAACACCAATACGAGGGAAATTACCCAACGTCATCAGCAAAAAAAATTATCTAAATGTATTGACACTCGCTGGTAGGTCTGAAACAAGTATGATTTTCCTCTTCGACATGCAAGTTTGTTAAGGATACGAATCACTCGGTTTTTATGTAAAACCCAAGTGTTTTTTTGTCTATAGTTTGCATTGTAGAAAGTATAATACCTTATGGTTTTTTGTGTATACAGACAAGGTAGGAAAAAGGATTGAGTAAGAGTTCCGTTCTGTGGCGGAATCCTGGTTTCTTCAGGCCTTCGCGCATTTAACGCCACACATCTACCCAGCACGGAAGAAAAGCTGGCACTAGTAGTGTAGACATCAAGGCGCAATTATCAGATACTCCTTACGAAAAAAAAACACTTGTCATCCCATGGAATACACGCGAACCGAAGAAAAACCCGGGCTTCTTTACCAAACTGCTTGGGGTGCAGCAACAATTCGGCGTTGAAATACGACCCCCACAAATAAACGTCGTTGAGATCAAGATTAAATGAATTCCCATGGACGTATTTCCACAATCAACGTAACTAAGGAGATGAAAAGGGACGCACGTGTCAGAGAATAAGCGATGGCATTATTTCCAGGAGTAATCTGTTAGTAGTAGAGTGAGTAAGACTTCTCGCCAGGTTGGAGATTAAATTGCTTTCATTTATGATTCCGTATGGAGTAAGTGAAGAAATAAAGACATCCATGGATAACAAGCTCTTAATGTACAGAATCAGTAAGGAAGGAAAGAAAATTCTGCCACCATTTCCCTGCGGTGGTACCTACGGACCAAACTGGAAATTCAAGTTTAGTGGTTTCCGCGTGTCATCACAAGTACCGTTTATAGAAGCTAAAGACGGAAAAGCAGACTTAGAAATCAAGTGTAAAACAGGTATCCGTCCCATGACGTCTAGATTCTTTCATGAAAACGACAAGTCACAAGATAAAAATCTTAAAAGCTACATATACGCTGAATTGTGTGATGAAAAACGAGTAGTGTTTCACCTGAGATGTCCGAAGCTTGGCACCTACATTTTAAAGATATACGTCAAATATCAAGATGATTGCCAAAATGAATTAGGCGGTGTGTTCCTTATTTCCTGTTCTAGAACGACAGAGACAAATAAATTCGCGAGTGATACACCTGCACTGTGGGGTCCTGATAATTTCATGGATAGCCTAGGTATAACAGCCATGAAATCGTCAACAATAGTCACGGACAATCACGGCGAAGGCGTTTTATGTATTTATCTACCAAATGGCATAAAAATATCCCAGAACTTGTTCAACGCAAAAGGCGATAAGGTTGATCACAAAAGTTTGTGCGCAGAGACGCTCACTAATGAAGATAATTCCAAACGTGTTAACCTTCGGATTAGATTACCAGAATCTGGCTACTTTAGACTTATGCTATATGGGAATCACGAAGGTACCAAACAAAATCACTTCGCCGGAAGGTGGATGGTTGTGTGTGGCACACCATACAGTGGCCGGTTGTTTCCAGGTTGTCATGGTCTATGGGGCGTCTCAAATCCACACTTCGGATCACTAGGACTTAAAGTAGTTTATCCCAAGTCATCGACAATAAAGACAAAACAAGGACGAGCCAAGCTAGTCCTTTGTTGTAAAGCTACTGACTATCATTCCAATAAATATTCCCATAGTTTGTTGGTTGAAGAGATTTCGGCTGAACATGAAAGCCAAAGTGTCATGGCCGAAACTAACCATCTGGACAATATTGTCGAAATAACGTATCATTTCCGATTAACAAAGAAAGTGTTCTACACACTCAAACTTTGGGGTAATCCTAAGAGCATTAAGAGCAACAGCTTTGCTGGGCAATGGATGATAGACTGTGATGACTCACTCCCAGGGAAAGACCTTTTTCCGGAGAATTGCCGACCTTGGGGTCCTGTTGATGGATTTGACCAATTCGGTCTTAGGGTGCAAGAGCCGAAATCATCCACACTGCACGCTGTAAACGGGATATGCAGTTTAGTAATAGAGTCACGAAAGCCATTTGATACTTTACAAAAACTTACAAAATGTGGCGAGGCCAACTCAATTCATAAATCAGCAGTCAGTGTCATCAAAGAAAATGAAGCTGGAAAACAGATGCTTAGACTCAACTTCAATATTCCCCAACCGGGCTGCTATGGATATGATCTATGGGCTAAAACAGGCAATGCCGAATCTGTGTACATAGGAAAATGGTTGATCGTGTACGAGCTGTAGGTGGTGTAATTCTAGCTCCCATTGCAGGTTTTTCTGTCATATTGTACATCCAGTGCCCGGATCCAGTGGCAGTGCCTGGAAACACACATTCGGTTAAACTGAAGAGAAGAGAAAGGACAAAGGCTATTGCCTGCTATAGACCCTATGCAATACGACGTCACACACGGCGATTAAAATCCTTTCCCCAGACTTTGGTCACTTTTGGCTAAGATTCGCTTCAGCGATTTCATTGTTTTTAGCGCAGCGAAGCTGAACCATTGCTAAAGCTAGCGAGACATAGGCAATTCTGGCCGAAACCTGCCCTGATTTCTAGACACATTGTCTCGCCTTTTTCAATGACTGTCACCCGATATGGCTGGTCTGCTCACACAAGTGTGTTGGCGCCGCATGTCACAACCGGCCAATCTTTACCGCTAAAGTCCTTGGTGTGCGAGGCCCAGAAAATTGCCTAGCACGGGTCCAGGTAAAGGGTTAGCATAAAATCTCCTTTGCCCTACGGTGGAAATACCAAGAGTATAATAGATCATCTGTACAAATTGAGCATCTCTGCAATTTAATAACAGGTGAATCTATTGAAGTCATGTAGTCATGTAATGTGGCTTTCTTGCCCCTTAGCATGGCTGCCTATTGCTTAGGGTCCATTCCCAGGGAGAGTGCTTTCAGTTTAAAAACTCCGTGCTTAATCCATGAGTACTACCTGTCAATTGGATGCAATAGAACTTGAGGAGCGGTGTTCTATAATAGAATACCGCTGTGATGTTTTTGCCGCTTCAGGTAGTCTTACGGAATAAAGCTCATGCACACTCTCCTCTGGGTCATAATTTCTTGGACATAACAAACGCGCGCGTTGATTGTTGCGTTTTACTGCGTCTACGTGCAAAACGATGGTTCGCCGTTTTGGCGGGGAAGCGGGCGTACCTTCTAAACTGTACAAGCAATTGTGAGCCGGTATGAGCCAGACTATAGTCATTGCGTGTATGAGCTTTATTCAGTAAGACTGCATGAAGCGGTAAAAATATCACAGCGGTAAATGTATTATACAGTAGTGGCTTCAAAACCTAACACCGGTTGCTAGCCGGTTCGGCCCGGATCTTTCCAAGAATTTCTATTGTTCTAAACAATGAAACGCGGTTAATGCAATCTTGTCGCTGGTCAACTTAGGTGTGTTTTTTCTTTTCTGAGCCAATCAGCAACATGGTAAGAATTGTGGTAGGGCTGAAGCGAGCTAGAGCATAAAAGCTGCATTTCAGCTTAACCAATCAGAAATGTTGTTTGAAAGGTAGTAAGTGCTGAGGGGGTTAATGCAAGCACGGAAGAAAGAGATAAGGCGGCACCACAAGGACCCACTTAGCTTTGAACAATCCATCTACCGCCCTATGCTATACGGTCTAATTGTTTTATAGTCATTCATATCCTCTCAATTGGCCATTCTGAGGATAATCCTAATCAGATTTTCTAGCTCGAGGAAATTCGCTGTTGGCGACGTATAAAAGATGTCTCATTTGGCTTTTCAATTAAAATACGCACGCAGTACATAGTCTGACAGGTGTTTTGGTGAAAATATATTTACCAAAAATATATTACATATTTATCCCCGAGCCTACTGAAATTTATTTGATATATTATTTAATATATTTGATATATTTATTCCTATAATTGTGCCAAAATAAAGCAAAATATGTTGTAGTTTCTCGTCGAATACGGCGTCCAAACCCGCATGCAGTATATACATGGTTATTAAAATGCAAGGATTTATATAGCGCTTTTACATTACTGATGAAAGCGATTAACAGTCAGAATAGCAGAAAAGAAACAAACAACAGGGGGGAAAGAGTGAAATTCATACATTAGGATACAGATATGTTTTGAGGTTGTTCTTAAGCAGACCGATTCTGTATTTTCTTTAGTTTATGAATGTTCTTAGATGAAATGCCATAAAGAAGTCAGTTCGAATAGTCCAATCGTGAGGTTATGAGTGATCTAACAGCATGGTTACAAGTATCGTTGTCTATATTTTTCAGGATCCTCCTTATGTTCCTGAGATGAAAGTTAAGAGAGCGACAAACAGATATTCTTTGGGTTAGCAATGAAAAACTCAGTTTTTGCTTCATTTAGTTTGAGTTTATTTTGATTCATCCATACCTTTACACTTTCAATGCATCTTTAAGTTTGTACAAAGCCACCACAGTGTCACTCGGAACCCTTGAATGAAATGTATGTTTGTGTATCGTCTGCGTATATGTGACATTGTAATCCGAACCGATTTATAATTTTGCCAACGTGATACGTATATTTTAAAAATAGCCCAGGACCCATTACTGACCCTTGAGGAAGTCCAAAGTCCATTGTGTGCTCATCAGAGGTTTTCCCTGATATTTGAACATGGTTTTTGCGATCATGCAGGTATGATGATATCCAATTAAGAGCAGTGCCAGTGATATTGAATGTTTGAGACAGTCTTTCAAGCAAGATGTTATAGTCGATGGTGGCAAAGGTAGAGCTTAGATCCAACAACACCAAAAAAGTAGCTTTACGATCATTTATGGCACAAAGTAGATCATTGTGACCTTACGTAAAGCAGTTTGGTCTGTCAGACTGATGAGGATCTTGCAGATTGTTATTGGTAATTTGTGTGTCCATTTGGGAAGCAACATATTTTCCATGATCTTAGAAAATTTTCTAATATTCGAGACTGGACGGTAATGACTTAATTCATTTAGATCCATCGAAGATTTCTTTATAACGGTGAGAAAATAGCTTTTTAAGGCATCTGGAAAAACCCCAGATGTTAGGAATAAGTTCACTATCTTGTTAAAACCCGGTGTGAAAGCAACTATAGTCCGGCGGGAGCCATAGTCCGGGCTCCATAGACGATAACGGAATAAAGCGTGAAAATAATGTTGCGTGAAGAGTCAACTGAATTGAGTGCCATATTCCTTCCCGTTGTAGCCGGACTGTGAGTACACCGGACTATAATTACTTCTACACCGGTACAATTTCATCAGTTAAGTAACCAGGTAGGTATGAAGATTTATATATGAATCTTTTCCTGGAGATGGCCAGCGCACACAAGTGTTGGAAAAAAAACGTGCGCTTGGCCGGACTCAAACCGGCAACTTCCGTATTACAAGTGACGGCGCTCTTACCAAATAAGGTAACAAGCTTGCCTGGAATTAATACTATGTATACTGGGAACATTATTTGAACCTCGAATAAGATACGATGGATTTATGCCATTGAGACATTTGTACTTGAGTAAGAGTGCCTTTAAGTATTCAAACGGTCAAGAAGTGGCTGTCATTTAAGAATAGGAAACATATTCTCAGATGATGTAATAGAATTGACTGATAGAATGACTCTAGAACACCGTTTCTGAAGAACATTGCGCTTATGAATATCCTTATCAAAGCGTCCGAACCAAACAACACTGCAGTAATCGAAATGTGGTTGGACCAAAGACTTATACAGGGTTCGGAAACTTCCGGAAGAAACCTATTTCTTCCGGAAGAATGGAAGAAACTGGAAAAAAGGGGTTTCTTCCAGTTTCTTCCGGAAGAAACTGGAAGAAATTGGAAGAAACTGGAAGAAATAAAGACATGTATTATGAACAACAAACTAAATTACACCATATTCATCTGCTTTGCACTTCAAATCATCAAAGCTTTATTTCACTATATTTCATTTAATGTATAATATAAAACCAAAAGTGTAAGTCATTGGCTTTAAAATATAAACTGTTTAATGACTTTTTTAGTTTCTTTCTCTCCGCTTTCAGTGAAGAACTCAAGACACCTTTTCTTCTGTTTCTTCCAAGTGATAAAAACCGCGGTTTTTTTTCCACCTGTGGAAGAAAATGGCGAACCCTGGGCACTTATAAATGTGTTTACTAAAGCTGAAAACCACCAGAAAAGATACTCACCAATGAAAACATTCTACAACGTGGTTAGATGAGCTAATTAATAAACCTTTTAAAATTAGAGTATTCACATGCTTGTGCCAATTCAACTCATTGTCAATAGTAACACCCAGGTATATTACACTTTCAACCATTTTAAATTGCTTTTATTATCAATTAAAATTGAAATTACATCACACTATGATACTACATATATATATTACTTTAGAACCAATGCCAAAACAGAAAATCTTATAACTCTTATCATGTTGACGAACAAAAGCAAGTAATACGAGCATTGAGATCATCTGTCAGTTTTTTTCTGATATAATTTACATTGTCTCCATACATAGTATGACTGTACTGGCTAATAGATACTTGTATTTCTGTGTTTCGCTCCTGTCATCTGCATTGGTCCTCTAAATATTTTTCCTCTCCTTTCTTATTCTCCTACTTCCATCTAGCTCCCGCTGCCTTTCCGGTATAGGCTAGATTTACAGCGAACAAGCGCTAATCTATTCGTATCCAATATCATCCCACATACTTGCAATATCTCCTGTACTGGAACTGTTCCAGTATGTTTTGCGTCCAAAATCATTGTATGCCAGTTACTGACATTGCTGAATATCCGGCCATGTTGGAAACTTGCATATTTGAATCCTGCTGCCATCGAACTATTGTTGATTTCCTCGTGTGTGCAAAATTCCGCGCCCGTATAAATCATTCTATCGGATAGTCCTTTTGGGTTTTTCGAGTTTAGTAAAAGTTATAGTCCTCTCAAACCAACCAGTTTGGAATATATATGGTAGTTTCACCACTCGTGAACAAGCATGTTCGGCAGCACATTTGATTAGAATCTCCCCATACCTCAGGAAAAGATATTGCTTGATCGAAAAACAGTAATTATACTGGTACGAAAATCCTGCTACAGCACCGAGCTGCCAGAATGCTTGGACAGGAGAACATATAATCGGTCGTTCCTTCCGCAATTCGATCCCGCTTCTCAGATAGCCTTATTTTGAAATGATATTTCCTAGCGATCTCGAATGCGGTGCCCCAGTAAAAAGAAAGCTACTCCA
Source organism: Ophioderma brevispina (assembly GCA_023653785.1). Classification (NCBI taxonomy): domain Eukaryota; kingdom Metazoa; phylum Echinodermata; class Ophiuroidea; order Amphilepidida; family Ophiodermatidae; genus Ophioderma; species Ophioderma brevispina. The sequence continues at coordinate 25,166 of JAMKCH010010614.1, forward strand.
GGGTGCTCTCTATGACACTTGGTTTCTTCCGTCAATAACCTAATATATAAAATTACGCCCTTCCCACTTGTTTTGTTCCAGTATAATTGTCCTTTGTGTGAAGTTGCCGCGATAAATTCGGGAAGAGCATCTTTAGGTATGGGTAACCCCACCATCTATTCGCTGGTCCCCATGGTTCAAACTGATCTAGTGGATTATCTGTGTCCATCGAAATTGCACTAGAATCCTCATCTTCCAGCAGACACGGATGTTCATTAGCGGATTGGTTTCGGCATACAATGCCATGTTTTTGTTTCGCTAATCTTCAAGAGTGCAATCAAAACTTCTGCTCCTTGTGATTTGGCTAACTCTAACGCTCTCTCTGTACATTTTGTACGGGATAGCGAAAGGGTTACTCTGGATAAAGTCTCGTTCGAACATAAGGCGGGCTTTCAGTTGACAAGAGATGCAATGCTATGGATTGAGCACCAGCACTCTGGCCAAAGAGAGTGATCTATGTAAATAGCAAAAGAAAGATAAGTAATATTAACAGAGATGTTATAAATGGATGGCGATGCATTGATTTGACACACACTTTCATCTCTCCATATCTTCTCTAAATCTCTCTCCCACTCTTTCACTACCTCTCTTCCCTTCTTTTTTGTTTCTTTCTAGCTCTCCCTCGCGCTCCATTCTCTCCCCCTATACCTCTACCTCTCTTCCTAAATCCTTTTTTAGGTACAATTTACTGAATATTTGGCAGCTCATGACGACAATAGACGAGTTTCGCACGCATTTATATGCAAGTATTTCATACGTCGACTAACCATTCAAAAAACCTTTTGGTGTTAACACTAAAAATATAACTTAGTCAAATATACAATCAAATATACTGTCTTACTATATATTCTCTGGAAACGCTTTCGCATCCTGTTCCTTTGTGCCCATACTTTAAGGAAGCAACTTGGCTTGTCATGTCTAACATTATGTAATTGATTTACCGAATAAACAAAAATGTTTTAGATAACATATCTTCCAATGGGTTCTTCGGCGACCACACCTGTCATTAGGGTACCTAATTAAAAAGACTAAGGACGAATTTGTACATAGCTGAGGAATTGAGTCACGATCCCACATTGAAAATTAGCGTTCATAAATAAGTTTGGCATTATGTGTGCAAAACACAGCAACGGTGTACACTATCAAATTCGACTTTGTTCATGACTAGGTCACACTGACATGTGCATGTTAACGGGTCTGAAGGACGTAATTTGAAGATTTTTAAGAATTTTCAGAACACCAAATGAGAATGTTTTGGATATTTAAAAGACAAAGTTAAAAAGGTCTATAATTTTGTTCGTCCTTTCTAACTTTTCAAAAGGTTTTCAAATTGCCTATAGATTCATTTTCCAATGTGTTTGCAATAGGAAATAACACATTCCATTTCTTTCAAGTTCCTGAAATGAACTCATACAACCACCACTTCCACTTATTTAAAAGATCATATAAAGATTTTCAGGGTATAGATTTCTCCTAATTACAAAATATTTGTTATTTCCCAAACAAACCAAAAACTGTCCCAATATGCCTTATAAAGGCGCATGCTCACGATAGAACATAAATTACCCCCTCGCTTGTGAAGTGTATCGCTAACCTTGAAGTCAAAACTCTGTTTTGTGGTCCTAAAAGTGGACATTTGCGACAGACTGAAATGGAACAACGCACATTCTGCAAAGCGTGCACTGAGAGCTGTGAGCAACAGTGATTACTGAAGTGCATCTAATCCTTTGCTTGTTAAATATAACCAACTAAAAATAATGGAGTTTGTAAACATAATTCTTTGGAACATTCATGCCAATACAGCAAACCCCAGTTGCCCTCCACATTTGACAACATGTTTGTAACAATGCTAAAAATCCCCCTTAGTCTACAAGACATGCAACACATTTTCAAATACCTAATATTAAACTTGGATTTAGTGGTAAATCATATCTTACATTGGGGTTTAAACAATGGAATAACATTCCATCAAATGTTAACAACTCAAAAAATACTCATTCGTTAAATTTTATTATAAAAATTCACTTCATTCTCACTACAATTAATAGAAACAGACGTCTGAGCGTATTTATTCGGCTACTTTCCAGTACGTCTTCCACTTCATTATATTTCATGTATACAAAATAGTAATATATCATAAGATTTTATGTAATATGTTTATACCGATGTAGGATTGTGGATAAATAATATGTTACTTAAATATGTGACTTGTGGATTCGGATTGTCTCCCCAACTGTTATTGTCTAAGCTGCAAATTCTGTGTCGTCAAGGACCTATAGAACCCTGTCTTCTTGAGCTACTGGACACCGTAATCGTCAGACTGCTTCGAAAAAAAAGAGAATTACTGAAGAGAAATTCAATGGATCTTTTTATAGTGGAACTTCGCCGTGTAAGTACATCGTCGTTGAACTTCGACACCTTTTGTCTTCTACACTATAAGTCACCCTAAAAGTGGGCACTCTTCTGGATAAAGTGAGACCTGTAATATTACGAACTTTGTAATGCTGTAATGATTGTCACTATTATTACATTTTGGCCATTTTTAAAGCAAACATTTCTGCTTAATCAAAATGAAATAAATTGTGTTGTAATAAAACTCATATCATTTGTCATCATCATCCTAAGCCATCATCGACTCCACTCTGATCTATCCCATGTCTTTCTCATCCAGGTCACACCAATTTTGTAATTTCATCACTCCACCTAACTTTCGCTTTCCTGTGTGCCTAGTACCATTTCTTGGTATCCATTCGGTACCTTGGTCCACCGTCCATCTGATGTTCTCGCTAGGTGACCAGCCCAGGCCCACCTCTTTTGTTTGGATGACGTCGGTGACTTGTCACCTGTGTCACGCTTCTGATCCACTCCATTGTTTTTCGCTCTCTTTTAGTGATCCCAAGCATGCCCCTTTCCATGCTGTTCTGAGCCACCTTCAACTTCTGGCTATCCTTTTTCTGACTCATATCTCAAGTTGCCAGAGCGCGTACGTCATGGCCGGGAGGACACATTGGTATAGACTTTCCTTTTGTGGCAATTGGATTTATTTTTTTGTATAATAATAATGAAAACTTACGGTAATCCAATCAAAAGATGCTCAATGGCGCCGCGACACATCAATGCAAACCAAAATAAGCAGCAATATAAAGAATAAACATAATTACAAATAATAAAACCAAAATGAAAGAATGAATAGGTTTGTCATTATCACTCAATTCCGCAACTAGAACATGACAAGAACATAATAAAAGTGAACAAGTGCAGGTTTAGAATGACAAAGTCATATTTTTTACATGAATTCAGTACACATATGTCAAATGTAATCAAAATCAAATGATTAGAGTGAGTCAGAACCTCATGCTGAATGTCTTAGCATAGATTTTAAAGGATTCAGTGAGATGGGAAGCTGATTAATTAAAGTCTGGAAGTCGATTCCAAAAGAAATGGAGCAGCAAAAGACCAAAAGAAACGGTATCCCCCATGATCCAAACATCAGTGGTACCAGAGAGTAAAGACTGTTTGTAGCATCGTAAATTCCAACGCTTTGGTTTATATGGCAGAAGAAGATCTGAGATAGATGTAAGAAAGAGCCAACATTTCAGTTTGGGTGGGTTGCGCACGATACATAAACAAGATTTTAAACAATCCTGTGGAAAAATAGGTAACCAGTGCAGTTCCTTTAGAACAGGTGTGAAAATGCGCCCTTGGTTTTGTGCGGGTAGGTAAACAATCCAAGCAACTATCTTGTGTAAGCGAGACAGTCGTTTGATCTGAGTATCTGGAAAAAGTCCAAAAAGGAGCGAGAAGTTCCCATGTCCAGACGCGAAGTAAACAAATGCATGCACTAGTGTTCAGTGGCATTATTATTGAGAGATATTTCAGGATAAGTCCAATGTTTCTTAGATGAAAAGGAAGACGACTTGTGATGTTGAAATATGGTTCTTTAAAGTCATGTCTGCATTAAAGATAGTGCCAAGGTTGCGAATTCTGTCTGATGACGAATCTGTGCGCTTCTTATTTGAAGATGAGGAATGGAAAGTTTGGCACGTGATGTTTAGAGGGCCAAGAAAAGAATGATGAATTTGTCTTGTCCTCATTTCACTTGAGAAAGTTAGACATCCAGCAGCGAATTTCAGAAATATATGATAATTCCAGTTTGCATGCAGCAGAAGATTCCGCGTCAAAGTGAGGGGATTAAGAAATGATTAAATGAAATAATATCGTGAGTCATCAGCATTAAAAGTGGTATTGGAATTATATATTGATGATTTCACCAAGAATGCTGAAGATATATGAAAAAAAGCAACAGGACCCAGTACACTGTCTTGTGGTACACCGAAGTCAAGCTGTAATGGGTGGAAAAAATTTGTCAGAAATTGTAACACTGTGTGATTGCTTTGATTAAATACGACCCATATAAACATTAAACAGTGATCAACAGATCAAAAAGCAGCAGCGCAAAATCAAGGAGAACAAGAGCAAAATTCTACCTTGAAATTTTTCCATGCCGTGAGAATGTCGATTTGAACTTTAAGCATTTTAAGCAGAGCTGTATCAATGCCTCTGGGGGGTTTGAGAGGGGAAAGACAGGAAGATTGAAAATCTTTTTAATATCGAGTAGATTGTACGTTGAGAAAAGACGAATTCTGGCAAGAACTACGCAGTTCCAGGAGCTTGGTATATAAAAAGACCAAATATTCGAAACAGGTCTGTAATTTTCAGAATGTCGTGATCAAGACTTGGTTTCTTCAGAAGTGGTCGAACATTGCAGATTTAAAGATGATGGAAAAAATGCCCGAAGCAAGTGACTGATTGATAATCTGGGGGTAATAGTTGGCACACGTGTATTGGCACAGTCTTTTAACAAATCAGTAAAGTGGAGCCAATTCCACAGCTCTAGTAGGGGAATCGTTGATCATTTTAAAAACTTCATCGTCAGTAACAATATCGAATGACAAGCTTTTCAAGCTTTGGTTTCAACTATTGGAAAATATGAAATCGACGGCATGATACAAACATGACTGTGTTGAAAAAAAGTATAGGAGCACGAATTGCCTGATTTTATCTTTGAAGAACAAACAGATTTGTGGCGAGCTTCCTCATTGGACTCACATGGTGGAGTGGTGACGCCTTAGGCGGTGAAAGAAGCTTTCAGTCACATGAAAAAGTTTCTTTCTGATCAGCAGCACAGTTACTAATAAATTAGAAAAGTAGTTCTGCTTGGTTTTACGAAGAAGTGCATTTCACATAGGTCGTTGTTTATGAGAATTTTGTTTTGTCATCTCTTAACCTGACAATCGTGCCTATCCACTCTAGTCTTCGCCGCTCATTTATGCCACAGTATTTTGGTGTACCACGGCCGGCGTGGTATTAAACGGACTGTGCGAGTCTTGTGTGTAAAGGGTATTCTGACCTTGGAATCTAGTGATTAGGCAACAAGTTACTCGATCTCCCTTAATCAACTTGCCTAGTAATTAAGGCGTATTCTCTGGATGTCACACACGTGACCGGAAATTTATTTGCTTCCATGCCCACAAAAAGATAAAATCTAGCGAAAGTGTAAACATTATTTTGTTTGATTATTGTCCAAACCTAACCCAAGAATAATGTTTCACTTTCGCTAGATTGGTTGTATTGACACGGGAGGCAAATAAAGTTCGGTCACGTGTGGTTGTGTCGACTTCCCGAAAGATAAATGGCCCTCCCTTAAGAGTGTTGTTGTGGAAAATCTAACGCATCCTAAATACTCAGTTGCCAAAAGTCATGCAGCTTTATAATGCAAAATATCTTATGTGGTAGTGATTTAGCTCCCTATTTTTGCTGGTATGCTCAATTACAATTACGCCTTGGCATAAGTCGAGCAATCACGTCACATCGATATTGTTATTATGATACCCTGAATATTCATGAACAAATCATACCACTTCACTATTGGCCGCTTCCTATTGCGCAAGTGGCGTCGGTCTTCGATTTGAGCAAGCTTAACTCTAGAGCAAAGGGTTCCTCGGTTCGAATCTCAATGGGATTATACTTGCTGGATTTAATTCGGAAACTCAATTTGAAATTTAATTTGTATAACAATCTTGATTAAAACCTGAATACCACTTTCTCCATGGTTCATTTGAAATGGGCAAGTACCATGAAAGCTTGCACTTCCCATCCGCATCCGGTAGGTGTGTTCATGTAGTGTGTTTGAATGTTGCAAATGGCGCTGTTTAAGCTGCTGCCCTCCAAGTTGCATTGTTTCGGTCTAGTAATTAAGTTGTAAAGTCTCTAGCAATTTGGCCTAAAGGCCACGATTTGAAATTATTTACATAAAACACCTTTGATTTATTATTTTTAAGTGCTATTTCCCTAGAAAACAGAACCATTTTTAAGTCTATTTCCCCTAGAAGAAGAACCATTCCCTACACGACACTCCCAGAGTCGCAGTAAGAACATATACTACATGGCTATACCGATAACTCCCACGAACCCGAAGTCCGAGGATTGATTGCCCGTAGACAATAACCGAGGGAAAATTTCCCCTATTACATGGAGTCTTTGTATAATACCCACCCTGTTTGGATCGCCACCAAAATTAGCGATATTGTTCTTCACGAATATCATTGCTGCACGTTGGTCCAAGAAAGCATAGTTTCCTGTCATTGTTCCGTTTTGCTCCGCTAGCATCCAACCAAGAGCACCTGTAGGATAACGAAAATGGAGTAGAAAAATTAAGATTTAAAAAGAAAAATTGATAGCTTTACCCTCTTTGTGTGAAATCAATATACACGGATTCTTGCGTTGTAACACACATTGCCCATTGAAAACTCCCAAAAGGGCAAGTTTGGATTATGGGGTTTTGCATCTTTCGGGCGATCTCTCTCGGCCATTTTTGCACACTTGCACTTTTTTACAAGCGAGGTGTTATATCATGGTCTTAACGTTTTCGAAATTTAACTGCAACGCTTTAATAACGTAATTGCAACGTAAAATTGTTAGCTGGGAAAATTGTTTTCTTTAACAGTGACGACTCTAGAAAGAGTTCAGCATTAGCGCACTGAGTACCTGTGCATGCATGGACTATATTTACAAACTGATGGGTCGGTTTAGAGCAAAAAGGGCGTTTGCGAAAACGCGAACTATTTAACTGTGCCAACAAGAGAATTGCTGTTGTCGCCAAGAGTTATGTGGCCCTAATTCTACACACTGTGACTGTGATGCGCACCCAACAAGAACTTTCTTGAACTTTTATGTGAATAATTGTGTGTTCATAGGTGTGTAAATAGGTAAGAAATATAATAATTTTAAATTTGTTACAATTCTATGTACCTTTTGATTGATGATCATACCAGATTTCATATACAAGCTTATACATATTAAAACCATTGTCTTACATTTATGCAATGGTCAGGTCAATCTTCTTACAAATAGTCATTCTGATTTTGTTTATGAACCACGGGTGGTTGTTTTCTGACCTTGGGTACGTTCCGTAAGAGAAATTGGGAGCTAGCTACATTAAATTTGGTTGACAAAAAGGGGCATGATGCATCCTAATGAACAAGCTTGTTTCCATTTTCAAACAACACACTAAAAATTATCAGAGTGTTTATTTATTTGTACATAATATTAATAGATGAATTATCTGTAAGAATAAGTGAACTTCACGTATATTTGTTCAAAGTCAACTGGATTAATAGACATGAATGGCAGGTAACGTTTTGTGCTATACTTTGGAATGTATTAGCTCTTATGTCTGTCAAATTAAAAAAATAAAAAATATGTAAAAAAATTATTATCAGAGTGCTTAGTAATTGTGAATCCAACTGGTTAATCGTAAATAATCAATTTAATGTTTTTATAGGACTAGAAATAGGTAAATATTAAAGGCTTAAAATTGTCGCAAACACCCTTGTTTTATTTGAGAAATATTAATAACGCAAACTTACATATATTCAGTTACGATCAAAATAAATTGTGCCAAAATAGTAACATTTACGCTCAATTTACAACAGTTGCTGTAATATAATTGATTATTGAAGTTGTAATTCTCGGAACTTTTACGTACACCAGACTCAATTCAGTTCAAAGTTGTAACAATTTATTGACAATTAAAGACAATTTATAAAATCAAAAGGATACAAACACTTCTTAAGTAGTTGTTACACATTCGAACTTAATAACACTGCTCACTCTTCAATAGAAAAATACCTAAAATACATTTCACAATCATTTGTAAATGCTTTTTTTATTTGTAGAAGTAATTTAGTGTCTTATTTTCACTTCAATTTTTAATAGATTCAAATAGGTCAAAAAATCTCTTGTAGTAGTTCTGTCATGTTTTTGTATGATATTTGTTCATTTTAATTCGCAATATCAATTTGAAAGAAAAATAATGTATATAAATTAAATATTCTCATATATTCCCTGTAAAGTAGCGAACCATTATGGTTAATTATTGGGTTTCATAAGCAGAGGGTCCCGGGTTCGAGTCCTTGTTAGGTAAGCCTACATGTTGTATTACTTACATGTAACAGCTAATGTAAGGTAAATCATGCAATGTGCAATAAGGCACATAGTACCTCAAACCTCTCTTTTGTTGTTTTCCCTTGTTCCTTTTTCCTATTTCCCCATACAACCTACAACACTAATTTGAATTCAAACAACTTTATTAGTAATTTGACTAACTTGGTCATTTTTGTGGACTTATTAAATATAAATAAGCGCATAAAGTAGTATGATTTTGAGTACATATAGAAAAATATGAATTTACTGTTTAAAACATTTGAGCTATCTCAATTCAAATACATGATTAGTGATAACTTAGAAGATTCCTCATTGAAATTACTAAATATAATTAAATGCAACCCGATTACACTTACTTTTATTGACTGGATATATGATTTTTTTAGTGTAGTTGATTAATTATGATTAAGTTTCAGTTTATTATTTTCCAAGTAAAATCAGTTTACAATTAATGGACATTATGGAAAGAGCATTTTCACAGAAAGTCGGTGTAAAGACCTTAGAGTCAGCCATCTACATGCAAACACCAGACGCGCAGCTTTATTTTGCAAGCGCTGGAGGCGGTTTAGGTCAATTTCACGCGCATCATATAAA
>JAMKCH010010615.1:0-28702 GCA_023653785.1 Ophioderma brevispina
CTCGAGGCCGGGGGTTGTACGGTCACGAAACTTGGTGGGTGGATGTAACTTGGGGCTGGGCAAGATCAAGTTCATTGAATAGCAGATACGCACCCCACCAGCCGGGTAATTGAAAAAACAGTTTTCAAACAAGTAGTGCCTTAAAAAGCACAAGGTGATCGCAAAAACCGGGGACCGCCTAGTACCTATTTTTGTATCAATATTAAAAAAAAATAATCCATGTTATAGTTTTCAAATGCCAATGGGCTTGACAAATAAGGTCAAAACAATGATTCTTGTTTGGGTTACCCCTGAGTCCCAAATGACAGGTAGGGTAGGGATAGAGGTAGGGATGTGCAGTCCTGATTTCCAAACTTGGTGGTGTGGAAACTGCATTTTGTTCCTAAAGCAGGGTTTTGAAACTGAAAATATTTTTAGAAATTTGCAGGCTAAGAAGCTGAAATTGGGTAAAATGGAGCTTTCCACAGGCAAATATCCCCTAAAATGGACCTCAAGGGATGTGTCAAACGGACTCATAAACCAAGCAAAACCTAGATGGTAGGTAAACTCGCCCATGAAGGAGAAATTAATATTCTTGATCTGATTAGATAAGGAAAGCCTGTAGAATCAGGAAAAGGAAATAATGTAGTTCTGATGTTTTTGATCATTTATTTTCAGTCAAGGCAAATACACACTCTGGTATGATACACCCAAACAACTTCAGTTCTTGAAGAACTCCAAGCAAGCTGGGTGAAGATGAAAAGGAGTCATAGTGGTAACTGAACTGTCAAATCTTAAGAACTTCCCAGCCCGCCCCACCTGATGCCATCTATCTACTGTGACGTTCTCCTGGTTAAGCACAAGAAAGGGGTACACAATCACAGTTTTAGATGGAAGTTGTATGATATTTGCGAGGAAGTATTGTAAGGAGGTTGGTACATTGGAGCGTAATCGGAAGGGATATTTTGCTAATGGACATGTTGAGCAGTTTGTTCTGATTCAGCACATCGTGCAAAACCAGTCCTCCTTAGCAGATGTTTTAAACCCGAGTGGACAGAGATTGGCTTTCCAAGTCAGTTGGATAACATTCTAGAATCACTCATTCTGGTTCTAACCACAGTTGCATCAACAGTTTCATACTTCTCTCAGTATGCAACAGGGGTGGAAGTTCTGCATCTCTTATGAAGACAGTGCCAAATGATATGGGACTTATGTGAAAACAAAAGGAACACTCGCAAAGTGTTCGGCATGGATTGCCAGGGACAGGGAAAAACTGTAATGGTATGGGTTATTTGAACAATTTGTCATCAAATTATGGACCCGAGACAGGACTGTTTGTGTCATGCCAAAGCTGTTGAGAAATGAAGTGTGAGGTAAATTATCATTGATTGAAAGAAGCATTTCTTGAAATAAGTATTGTTAAAAGTGGGATTTTGCGGCTACATTAATTTTTGACGCTTTTTCGCGCTTCTGAGCTAGCGCCGAAATTAAAAAACCCGGAAAATGTTTATTTTGTGTGTAGGTCTAGTAGGAAGCTGAAAAGAGCGCATTAAAAAACAAGGCAAAAATGTTAAAAATGCTGAAACGGAAAAATTACCCGCGCGAATATCAGTTTTTACAGTATTGTTTTTTTGTTCACTGAGGTTCCATGCACCACAGCTTATTTCTGAACCAAACTAGTTTTAGGGGAGTAAAGGCCTGAAGGGGGGTACAGCTGTTCTCAAAAAAATGGTACAATCAGAAAAAAAACAAAAAAATAAAACAAAAAAATTGGGTTAACAAAAGTCGGCCCACTATTTTAAATTTTTTTAACTTCATTACTCCATCTCACCACCCACCCAATTCACCCCAACCCAACAGACAATACAACCCGACCGAAACAAATTCACAAACAAAACTAAAGACACCAAGAGGATCAACCGCAAAAAAAAGTCTTCGCACTTGGCATAATATTAAAGAACAAAGACCTTGCTTTCCAATCTGTTTTCAAATGTTATTCACTTATCTTAAGCCAGAACTTCTGATCAATAACTTCCACCATTCGTAACTGTTCGTATCTTGTAGAGTTTTCCTTAGAGTTAAAATCCTTTACTCAATTTCAATAACTTTTCAATGTTCAATAACTTATGTTTAACTAATTTTTTCAGCCGTGTTCACTCAACAGAAAGTGGGCCAAACTCGATTTTTGTGTTCCGCATGAAACTGGAGTTATCTCTCGATTGAACGAGGCAAATGAGATGAAACAAAAAATACTGGAATGCTGGTCTTTTCCTTTAATGTGATGGTACAAATGACTTATATTGAGATAAAAATATTGAAAAAAAATCGGTTTTTGATATACATTTTTTTTTTGAGACAGCTGTAAATGAACTACCCTGCATGTGTGTGTTTGTGTCTTGGGGCATACTGGCAGGGGGAAAATTACCACCCTGCTTGAATATCTCACACAAAATGGGGAAAATTTGAATTTTCTTCCCAGTTTTTTTTGAGGATTGTGTCCAACGTTGGCCTAAATTTGTGCCAATTATGGAATTTAGGTTAATTTTCATTTGCTCTCTTGCGCATTTGGCCTGTTTAGAACTTGCCGAAGCAGGTCCCCCAGGATAACTCATAGGGTGTATTGTGTTCAATCCTCACAATGCCATAAGTTTTGGGGAATTTCACCTCAAACAGGTCATGTGGCTCCCACAAAGCATTGGTCTTGGGGATTTTGTATACCCCCCAGCATATCATGAAATGTCTATGGTTATTCAACTTTTGACACTTTGTATCCCAAAGTACTGACTTGTTTCGTACATACAGTATCGGCACATTACAATGCTATGTGAATTGGTTGTTCAAACATCCTCTGAGATAGCTTGATAATTGTGGCTCGCCCTGGTTTGAATTGCTTCTATGGTGCCACTGTATAGCACATTTTAGGTATATAGAACTGCAATCTTCTGTATTGTTCAGAGATGTACCCCTTTTCCGAATGCGATTTTTTGGCCATAAATAAAAAAATCTGGAATGTAAATTTTTTTTACTTTTTTTAATTTGTTTATTTTTTTGTGTTAATATAAATAGAACTGCAAAAAAAAACTTTTAAAGTACCAATTTTTGGAGAAGGGGGTCTTGTACCTTAAAATCGCGTGAGAAAATACGTTCCCCAGACCTTCACCAGATGCACGCTAAAATTTTGACCTCGCGTCAGTTCAAATTGTGGATTTTCAGGAATGGGACAAATCCTCTGTTACATCTCTGGATAATTGAAAACTGCCATTTATTTTCTAATTTGGGCAGTATATGAATGCACATTGTAATTGGCTGATACAAACAAGGCCTCACAGAGCCAATAACCGCTCAGCTCATTATAAATAAATTCACTGTTTACTTGAATACACTGTATATAGTTCTATCTGCAATCTGTGTAAAATGAAATACCGGCATGAAACTTCACCAATAGAGAGATTTTGTTATTTAGGTTATATGGTTAAGAAATGATGTGATTAGTCCTTGGATACTCTGGATTCATTTCTTTCAATGAAACCATTTTGCATAATTTATCTGTCTAGAGGTGCCATTGGGGGGCACAGTGCAAGAGAAGATAGCAGTAGATTCCCACAATGCATTTGTTTCCAATAGAGGTTTCTGTACAGGTATTGATGTGATTGTTTAGAGATGAAACATTGCTAATTAACAGTATTGATCACAAACTTTTATTTTAAGAATGTTTCATCTCTAATGTTCACTGCTACCGTACAGAAATCTCAGTGAAGCAATGCATTGTGGGATACTACTGATATCTTCTCTTGTCACATGCAGAGAAAAAGCCAGGAAACAGGTATGAAATATCTGTTTTTTGCCAATCATTATTGGTAAATTAAATAAGAGTTAATCTAAGGATAATTTGAACTCTGCCATTTATGTTGATAGCCATGAATGATAATTCTGTTCCACAGTTTGCCCAATTCATTAACTTAAGGCTGACTCAGAGCTTGCCCCCAAGGACGACGCCCTTAATTTTTCTACGATTGTGTTTTTTTTGTATGTACCTATTAATGCTTGGCCAATTTGTCACTGTGGAAATAGCTTTTACCTCAATTGATGTTTCTTTCCATATAGAAAATCACCACTTGGTTATAAATATACATTCAGGGTCCAGAATTCTTGTTATAAACCACACTAATATTGTTTCCTTTGGTACCATTTTAACAACCATAATACATGTGCTACAACAAAATCTTTTCTATTTCAAACATGGAATTGGAGCGTCAGTTTGAGGACTATCTGGTAGCTCTTGGTGACAATATTTTTAATTCGTACAACACCAAAAAAGTATAACTTCAAAATTTTCTAAGTCGACTTTTAACAGCAACAGGTATACTCATCCATGAAACTTTGGTAGTTTTTGTGTCACCTGCCGTAAGGCAGGAAGACACATCGGGATCACTTTGTCCCTGTTGAGTGTCTGTTTTTTGATGTATGTTGTTGTTGTTTTCTGTTGTGAAAAGGGTTAACATTGGGCCTGTAATACCTCATACTTTAATGGATTTTAAACAAACTTGGGTCACAGGTGCAACAAAGCATCCCCACATTTGTCGATGAGGTCAAAGGGTCCACATGCAAAGGTCAAAGTTCATGTGGGTCAATTAAAATTTAGCTGAAAATTTAAAAATTTCCTCATTTTTAAAAAGTTGGAGTTCAATTGGAAACAAACTTAACCATAGGTGCAATATGGATTCCCTCATTTGTTGATTAGACAAGGTCACATATCAAGGTCAAAGGTCACATCTCAGGGCAAGTCACATATCAAGGTCAAGTCACATATCAAGGTGACATGTCAATGTGAAGGGTGCGGTCATTGTAAATAGCTGTGAAAAATGTAAAATGGACCTCAATTTTGGAAGTTGAAGTTCAATTGGAACCAAAACTTGGTTTTAAATGGAGTTTTATGCAAACCCCTCATTTGTTTTATGAGGTCCAACATCGCCCTATCAAGGTCAAATGTCATGTTATGCCTATCATTCACTAACCGCTACGGAGTCGCAACACAATGTCTGAGGACTGATGTATTTTTTTTTATATCAAACCATATTCTTGTATTTTAAACAACTTACTCATTTTGAGGCAGGAATACTGACCTTCAGACCGTAAATCATTCTGAGCTACTCAGTCCAGGCCCCTGTTTGTTTATTGGTATGAAACGTCTGCCTGGTTTGCAGGAGGTCGCCGTTTTCGAATCTGTCTAATGACCACATGACTTGTGGTGCCCGGCCTCTCAGTGTAAGCCCTAAAATTTAACTTCGATCCATTTAATAATGAATTTATCAGTGGGAGCATGGTGCTGTGTCAGATCAAATTGATTGATGATGACCAATGGTCCATTATGAATGTTCCTCAAATCTGACCATATTTTAAGTGCTAGGGCCTAAAATGAAATCATAAATTGTGACACAGGAAGGAGAATTGGAGAATTAATTTTTCCCTCAAAAAGGTAGCAAGTAAGGGCAAGGATCATGAAGTAACCCAATCTTCAATTTTGGCAGAACTCTGGCTTCCTGTTTCCCCAACTTATGAAAGTTTGACTCTTTGGTGAGGATTTACTGAAGAGGACCCTTGTAATTTTGAATCTAAAAACTAACCCCCCAATTTGCAATTTGCCCCCCCCCCCCTCCAAATAGAATCCACCCCTTGTTTTCAAACTTAGTATTAAACCCTGGATGAGAGTACAAACTTATTAAAAATATATTGGGCAACTGTGAGTATCTTAAAATAGGCAAAATCCACCAAGTGCATTTTATGACAGGATCATCGGAAAGTCACTAATCAAACACCCTGTCACATCAAAGATAGATATTAATCTTATGAATGCAATTGATCTACAGGTGAAGCCATTCAAACATGTTGGCCTCAATCCCCTCCAACACTTAAAGTCATTCTGATTTTTCTTGGATAAACATACAGGCCCGTATTCTCAAACGATGTTTAACGCTAATCACTGGTTAAATCAAATTTAACCCCGCTAAATAAACGCAATTCTCAAAGTCTGGTTAACTTTAAACGCCTTGTAAATTAGCCGAACATCGGTAAACATGCCTAAAACGTTGTTAAACTTAAAACTTGGTTGGTCCGGGGTAGTTTAAGGTGTTTTACTTCACGTTTCCATCAAATGCCTGTATTTTCAGCTCTAGATGCTACCCGGGTTGACCATTAACCTCCTTTCTTTCTCTATCTTTCTTTTCCGAGTCCTCAGTTCATTCTTCTGCGTCCATTTTTCCCTTTGCATCTATTGTCATGCTCTTGTTTACTGTTCTAGTATTATTGAATGATAGCAATTGCGGCACAACGACATAACACAGTTTTTACATAGGGCCCCGGGCTTTTTGTCTCCATCATCACAAACCTCCTTGCGTAACGCGCACATTCTTGAAATTTACCCGTGGGCTGCATGCGTTGCATTTACAACTACGGAAGGCCATTGTCGCGGCATATATAATATTGTTCACTCACCGGCACACTGTAATGATATAAGGCCGAAGATAAGTCACGAGTTCAGTGATGAATTTACGGCGTAAATACGTGGTTAGGCTAAATGCCTTGTTAAAATATTTAACCTGCTGTTTTTTTTAACAGTTGGCGTTTAGCTAACCGAAGTTTAGGCCTAACCACCGTTTATTTTAAACATCGTTTGAGATACGGGCCTGAATGTTCAGCTTCTTCTATCGTATCCACAAGTCATTGGTAATTGCTTGTGGTGGTGTCAAGGATTATCACTGAGTAAGCTGATCCTGGGCCGGCGTGTATCCATATACGGACGCTCCTAACATGGCCCATAATTGTCAGCTTGAATAGAAAGCTTTAAAAACGGTTCATCATGACATGACCCAATTAAAAACTCATATCTATTTTCATAATTAAAGAACACTGCTTCTTAAAGAAATAGATAGTTGCTCCAGATAAAATGAAGTGGGTCGATCAGATTAAAACTATAACTTTTTTGTGTAGTCATTGAAAATAGTCACCTAAAACTTAAGATACTCACCTAAAAAAAACCTTGACCTGATTGTATCTCCCTTTTTAAAATTTTGAGGTAACATATATCTACCATATTTGGTATCAATCGAAAAGCTTAGTTCACTATCTTTAATTACGCACAAAATCGTTCACATCGGTTTGAGTATAGACTTAGCTACAGTCATTTGAATCAAGTAGTCTCCACGGATTCACATTTAAATGAATGGCGTTCAGAGAAGAAATCAGTGTACCAGAAGAAAAGCGGACTATTTATTGACTCATAATAAATGTGGCGCTACTAACCCCACAAATTTCCGTCCAATTTTACCACCATGCCCTCTCTTAACATTTCTACTCTACGTTCTCATCACTCTAAAAATCATTGAAAAATAAATTACTTGATACATGTATCAGTTCTGGTGAGTTGAATGAATCATACCATATGAAGGGAAAGACATCGGTGACAACCTTTGTGAGGTTTAAGGTATTGTCTATATTTGCAGACGCAAAATAAGAGCCCATCTGAAAAAGGTGTTTCTTATCAAACTTACCATTTCACTGCTTTCCAGCTTTAAGATACCACTTTATTTTACATAAACTAGCTCAAACCCCTTATCCGCATCTTTGGGGAGGTCACGTGCTAGTTTTAACCGCCGTGCATTCATATGGGAATCCGTGGATAGGGAGGGGGTAAACACTGAGTACTTGATTCAAAAGAATGTAGCTCGCCCTATATTATCCGATTGAATGATCGTTGCAGCAATTAAAGATAATGAAATAAGCTTTCCGATGTTACCAAAAGTTAGTATTAGTTATTTACAAATTCAAAATGGCAGACAACCATCAGGGTTCAAGATTAATTTTTTACTCACCCTGTACTAATTCCAGTCCAAAGTACGATGAATTAGATTGTTCGTTTCATGCAGTATTTCTCATATGAGACTTCGGTTTGGGAGCGTCGTTATTTTTCAGCCTAATTATTTATTATTTGGACATGCATACTAGCGGGCTTGGCTGAGTGAAACGGAAGCGATCAACTGAAATGAAAGCGATCACTGAAACGGAAGCGATCACTGAATGAACAATGTCCCTGTCTTTCCTGTAGTTTGCATTTTTTTTATTACGTTATTAAATTTGTGGGCCACCAAACCCGAATTCTCACATGTTTGCATGATTCCTATTTTTTTTTCCCTTTTTTAATCCCTCCTACCTGTGCCGGTACCCTGTGTTCCAGCATTTCCGTATTCTATTTTGGTTTCTCATAACGCCTCAAAAACTCCAGTATGTTTCTATCCTACCCGTAGTAGTTTTTTCCAGCTTGTACGTATTGTATAAAAATCAAGGGATCAAAGTAAAGGTATCAATACCTCCGTATCCCGTCAGTTACCGTATTCATCATCTTCTACTTAAAGCTCACTGCCATGGCATCAGATTGGCCACGGCATGCGGGAATGCCATATTTCCTTAATACAAACAGTGCCGTGCAAATGGGGATGGGGGTGGATGTTTTGGGATGTTTGGCCGAATTACAGCAGGCATAGCCTTATAACAATAAAAATATGCATGCAGTTATGTAGGTTGATCTTGATTCCCCAATCCGGCTCTTCAGATTATACATGCCGACTACTCAAAAAAATCGGGTTCACCTGTGAGCGGATCCACGCCACAATGTATGTTGGTAGAACATTAAATGTCTCCAAATCCTAAGCCACGCCAGTCTCATTAAGGGAAAAAAATGTCACGCGTCCCCCCCCCAAAAAGGTCCTGGCACGCCACTGATTATTTATTAAGGCTATGTAATTGTTTTCCTCTATTTTTCTTACACCCTTCATCATCCCCAGGCCCTTCTCGAAACATACCGTCTTCTAATCTCTCGCCTCGCTCTCTCTCTCTCTCTCTCACACCCATAAATACTCTTATCGTACCTCCCCCCCCGTGTCGATTTACATTTCTGCTGTCGTGCAAGGAATTTTGAAGAATAAACTTACTAAAAGGTCTGTATTGTTCCGTGTCCGTCAAACTCTCTTGCAACTTTGAACCGTCCCGCCATACAGGGTCATGCAGCGACAACTCCCCGTGTCCTCACATTTCTGTCGGCAATAACGTTGAAGATAAATCCTATTTTTGAAGCCAACTCCCATGCAACTTTGACCCATCCCGGTGTAGGGTCATGCAGCACAAACAAAAGCAAAATATTTGGCAGCGGTTACCGCAACAACAACATTTTATGCGTACACACACACCCGTAGCAACGCGCCTCTGTGTACACACACCCATTAGCAACGCACCTCTTGTACGCTGTCGCAGCACGCGGTCCTCATTCTGTTACTTACATAGTAATACTAATCGGGTTTAACTGAAATAATTTTTCTTGGTAACATCATCGAGGTTGAGAAAAGCTCTCCATTAGGACATTTCCACTATGTAGACTAATAAGTGGTGAAAATTTGGCTAATGTTGACCAAACTGAAGGCGTGATCAATGGACAAACATACATATGCGATATACATACATGATTCCCTTGAACTAGAGTAAGCGGGCAAAAAACATGCTTTTGTTTGAAAAGTTAATGTGCCCTCATCAGGAAATCCCCAGGAAATCTCTGAGTCAGCCTTTTAAAGGTTGTCTTTTTTTAGTGCCTGGTCTGAAATTCCCACCGGCCACTCTATAATCAGGCCCCTAAAAGATATATTTCCAAATCAACATTCAGGTCTCCATCATTGTAACAAACAATCATGATCATGTCCTTTATTTTATAACAGAAAACCCCTGTCCTCGTAACCACAAATGTTTTGACATGAGGATTCATCGAAATCCTGTGGGAAAACTCTACTACTTTAAGCTCAGTGAAGCACCTCATTCTTGACGAAGCTCAAAACTTCCCTGCACCTAACGGGTATGATCAATGTGAGCGTATCTCGAGGCCATATTGAGCATGAATTGGATCCAATGGCCTCTGTGGTATTCTGCGATGTTAACTCAAGCTTATCGAGAAGGCACTTTGCCATCTCTAATCGCAGCCTATGAAAAAGAACGATAATCTTCATTCATACTCTAACTGATGTCGTGCGGACTCCTAAGAACTGTTCAACAATTTTTATTTGGACGTATCCCTAAAGCATGGCTGAACCTTCCAGAATGACAAGTGGGAAAAACATATATGAACCACACTCATATCAGACCACAAGCACTCTCATGAGTTGATTGTCTCTTTCTTTCTGAGTGTCGATCCCTCTTAATCATATTCAAAGCAAAGTTGAACTGCTGTTGTGAACTGGTTATGAGAAAAAACGGTCAGACCATGCGCACAATAAACAAAGCAGACAATTGCCGTGCTGGACCTCAACCAGAGAAGTAAGCTGAACGTTTACAAACCAGCTGTATGAGTTTGAAATACCTGTAACTTTTGTGATGCTGACAAATCCATGACTGGGGAGAGTCTTATTGTGGACACTCTGTTAAATTTCATTTTAGTGGCTGGAAAGCCGTCAATCCGTTCTTTTCCAGTTGATGATAGTGTAATCTCAACATACTAACCGATGTGCATTGGACGGATGACTGTGCATGGAATTTCTCGTACTATGTAAGCAAGCATTCCTAGTTCCATGGTGGTTCCACGCCAGATGCGGACTGGTTTTTGATGCGGACTGCGATGCGGACGTGATGCAGACTGCGCGCGATGCGGACTGTGATGCGGACTGCGATGAGACTGGGATGAGAACTGCGATTCCGGACTGCTATGGGACTGGATGTTACCTCCTGATCCGGATTTTGATAAAGACTGTGATAAAACTAGTTATGTGGTATGATGTGAATTGTGATGCCGACTGTGTAAGCAAGGCTTCAAGGGGAAGAAAAGAGGAAAGTAAGACAAGATATATTAGGAGCCTTTGACAAAAGAATGCAAGTCAATCTGGTTTGGGGGAACTAGTGAAAAAAAACAAATGTAAATGAACATGAAATGAACTGAACTAAGGATATGATAATTGTGGGCTTACCCACACAACCAAAGTACATGTCACTACTGAAGTCAATTGTGTTGTTATGGTCGGTGGCTGCCTTTGACAATGTCAGAGGTTTGTTTGATGTTCAATCCCCACACTGCACCCAGGGGCGTAAACCAGACCCGAGTCTCTCTCCCTTCTTCGTCTTTTTCCCTTCCTCTCCCGCTTTTGTCTTTCCTTCTCTTTTTCTCTGTCCTCCCTTTTTTTTTTTTTTTCTTTCCCTTCCCATGTTTTTTTTGTGGTTGCCCCCTTCCTGATTTTGTTAACTGTCGCCGTGGGGGAGCAAATTTCCCCCAGCTCCCCCAATGGTTGCCCCACTGAATGCCACCAGTTTTGGGAAATTCATTGTCATGTGATCCCATAAAAAATCCTTTCTTTACACTAAAAACCATAAACTTATGCTTCATTTTAGCCCACAAGCGGTAGTAAAGCAGGTTTAGCACATGTTTCTGAAAAATATATTCATATTTCCTCTTAAAGGCTGATTCAGAGATTTCAGATGAGGGCGCCTCAATTTCACGAAATCGTGTTTTTTGCGATTACATGTACTGATTGTCCATGTACTGTCACGGGATGAAATAGCTAAGCTCAAATCGAAGTCCTTCATATAAAAAATCACAACTTTGTTAAAAATTTTCGGATCCGGAAATTCTTGTTATACAGGTATCTTATTGCACGTAATACTGTAATAGATGTTTACTGCATCAAAACGAAAAGATCGGCTTATCCCAAACTTGGAATTGTGCATATTAGGTTATTATCTGTAGTGTCTAGTGGCTATTTTTAATTATTACACCAAAAAAATAGTTCGAAATTCTGAGTCAGCTTTAATTTGACTTGCACATTTGAGAAAAGTATTTTTACATGGTTGTAACACCTTCTGTGAAAAATGACCAACTTATAAGGCAACAAACTTATTCCTGATGTTATCAACACAATCCCATGTGTGTGATGCATAACAAGACATGTACCCAGACATGCCAACTAGTATGGATTTTCTGTATTTCATACAAAAAAGGAATGTGAAAATATGACATAGGTTTTTCCCAGAAAAAGAGAAAATGGTCGTATTATGAGTAAGAATAAGTCAACCACAGAACAGTAAAGTTCAGGAAAGAGGGAATGGCAATATCTTTTCAAAGTTCAATAAAAAAACATAGGTTTGAAAGATTTCATTATAAAGGTGTTAAAATGTTCCGTCAGTTTGCTTCAGACTTTGAAGGAGTCCACCACATTAAAGCAATATAGCAAATTTTTTGAAGAGCACCCCCAATTTTTAAAAAAAATTGAGGATGTTTACACGGGTGCATTGGAAACTGGCTAGTAAACTATACCGTGAATGGTTAAGCTCGGAACATGACTGTGTTGCAAAAGAAGGAATTTTGTAATAGAATAATTAATATCGGAGATCTCCGCATATTAACGGCTGTTTAGAAACGGCCTTTTCAATAGAATAGCCGTGTAAGAACTCCAGTACGTGCTACGCTCATCCGTTAGTTTGTTTTATTGGTCATGCAAGCAAGTTAGAGGTCATTTTCTTGAGGTGGCTCTATTTCATCATGAACGGTCATAAACTTACTCGTTTCCAGCCTGCGCTGTGTTGGGTGTTCGGGGGGCAATCTGAGATTCCAACATCTAAGTACAAAATTGCGCATTTATAATAAATACAATTGGTTGAGCTGCTCGGTCGCAGTTATAGTTTTCCTAGCCAATTACCAACATAACTGTGCAAAAATATCAATGTTGAAAATTGGGGGCACTCTTCAAAAATTTGCTTGTTATTGCTTTAATATATCCGATTAACCATTTAACTGCTGTATGCTAACTGTCTTCTGAAGGTATTTATACTAATTTCATGGTGCTAAGTATTTTGAAGCCAATGCTTCAACTCCATGTTCAGTAAACAAAATTAAAATCTATCCGCTACTTTAGACACAAGACACATTTTAAATGGACACCATATAGCCATACACCTTTAATATCTTTATCCAAATAGACCTGGCTAACTATGGGTTGTTTTAGAAGTAGTCGACCCACCTGTTGTCTAGCACCCCTAACTTTTAACACACATTACTCTAGTAGGCCACATCTAATACATTTATATCTTTCTTACAGCTTCTCTACGAAGAAACACTACATAGTTTTAACTCTTTTTCAACCTCACGGCTCGCCAACGGCAACATAATAGTGATACCGTGACTTTGTATTTCTATACGAAAACAGCAAAATTGTATCTTCTAATAGTGTAATCCCCCCTGCATGCTCATCTCTAGTGGTATCCTCGCCCTCTCCTAAAAGATTGTAAGTGCTTTTCAAGCTTGGAAAATAGACTTGGATACGTTTCAGCAGTTAAGAAAATCCTCTGATATAGAACTTAGTGCCGTCTGCGCTGTCACAGTTCCTTAAATGGGGCGTTCAAATTCCTTAAATGGTGCCCGCTGTCACAGTTCCTTAAGGGCGTCACAGTTCCTTAAATGGGGCTGTCACCAGTAGAGCTCTTTCATTTTTTTCTGAACAACTGGTACCAAAATAAAAAGCGCTGCTATCTCCTGGGGGCAGCAAGGGGGCATTTGCCCCCTTAAAATATTCTTCTTGCCGCCCCCCCCTCCAGTCACCCCCCCCCCCGCCGAAAAGAAATATGGATTTTGGCAAATTCGGCGACCATTTTTGGCCAAAAATCAACAAATGTTCAAAAAATCAGCATTTGGGGCCAATGGGTGTGACAAGTGACCAAAGGTGTTTTGGATATTTTTGCCCCCCCCAGATTTCATTCACTCATTTTGCCCCACCCCCCAAAAAAAAATTTCACGTGCTCCCCCCCCCCCTTTGCCCACCCCACAGAAAAAGGGGTCGTGCCGCCACTGTCTATCTCATGATGCATTTCATATGTTGCTCAGTTTCCAAGTTATGATCCTTTAAGTTTATACGTGCGGTTTAAGAAACATCATTGTGGCCAAATTGGTCTTTCTGTTCATCTGGCATTGCGTATATAACAGTCCAGTAAGCACACTTTAGGGCTAAAATTAGCAAATTCACAAAAAATGATTTGGGGGCAAAATACTGAATTTTTGGTCTCTTGAATACTGAAAGCTGTTTCTCAAAGGTGGCATGTTTGGTCTTAACCTGCAAGGCCTGCTGCAATTTGTTAAAGGTGCATTTCGTGTTCCTAGCACCTTCCATTTTATTCAGTGTTAATTAGATATTTTTTTATTAGTATAATAAAATTGCCGTATGGTCACACGTATGTTTTCGTTCTTCCTTGCTCACCTCTTCCCCTTTAATCTTTTCTAGCTATTCAATGATTACCATGTATTCACTACGGTCATATCTAAGTAATGAGCTTTACATAATTGTTTTGAGTTCCCCCCCCCCCCCCCCCCCCCCCCCCCACTGTCCGCCCCCCCCCCCACCCCCCCCCCCACCCCCCCCCCCACCCCCCCCCCCCCCCTCCCCCCCCACACTCCCCCCCCCCCCCCCCCCCCCCCCCCCACCCCACACGCCCTCCCGGCGGCGACCCCGCCCTCCTGCACTTTGGGGTTTTGACTCTGTTATATGTAATACGTAAAATTGCCATCATGATCACATCCATGTAGTTTGTTCTTCCATGCTCATCATCTCCCTTTTAATCTTTTTCTAGCCTTTCAAAGATTACCATTTCAATTTCATTACTGCCATATCTCATAATGGAATTTAAATACCTAATGGGTGCTGGTCTGGTACACGTGGGATGTGACTAAGACCATTGTATGTAAAATTGTTGACATGATCATAATTATTCTTAAGTATATACGTTTTCCTTGCTCATCATCGACCTTTAATCTTTTCTTTAGCTATCCAAAGTTTACCCTGTAATATATACGGGCATATATCTGAAATAATTGTTATTACACTTGTGTATGTCATTCATATATGCATATTTATCAACATGTTATATTTTTTCAGGATACGACTATTTTTATCTATAAATACGGGTGGTATATTTCTCAACATGAATTTTCTTATCTCGTCAGATAGCATTGCTTGAGTCAATCTTTATCTATTTCTCATTCTGTAAATACATAAGACAGTTATAAAACTGTACTGTATATTAGACATGGTATTTTTTCTATTGTACTATAGTTTCCCTCAATCACTTTAATGCGATACATCTGGTCCCTCTAAAATTGCGTTTTATGTTCTCGTGCGTGACCTGTATCGAGCCGCATTTAGAACAATTGTTGCATGCTCATGTATTTTCGTACTCAAATGCCTATTTATGTAGTTTCCTTACTATTGCCTTTACCTTGACTGAGGTATAACTACACTTATCCGTTAATCCCTAATTGATTGTTTAATCCACCTTGTTATCTGCTATTATGTAAGTTATGTATGGGTGCTGACATAATCACGTTAACACATTGCCACATTGCCTAATGTTCGTATCCACTTATGTGTACTCTACTGGTGTTTGTTATTACATCAATGACGCACTCTTTATTATCAAGTATATTTGTGGTCTAATTCTTTGTCATCAGCATCCGTGTATCTAATGTATGATTAGTTTATAGGGCATTCCGATATCAGTCATCGTTATTTTTTAATTGGGCTGTGAATCATCTTTTTGTCTAAACACAGTTGTTCCTATTTTTTATCGGTATTTATTCCCCGCAATAACGGTCACTTTTTCCTTCAGCGATCTCCCTTCATAATAGCTAAAAATATTAATAGTTTATTTTGTGGGTGTTCGACAGTTGTCTCGTCTTATGTCTGTTCTGACTCTTTCACATGTGTGCCCATCTTCGTTTTGTAGCCATCCCCGTTTTGACAGCACTCTTAACTCTCACTCCTCAGCAGTTATACTGCATGTAATATTGACCACACCTTTTCTATAGATTGTTCCTTTTGACAATGCCAGTTTTAATTCCTCCACACTTGACACATCGGTTTACATAATTCATCATAATCGCCCGTATCTAAATAAGAATGGTAGTTCATTCTGACTATTTGACGACACCCCCCCCCCTCAACCATTGCTTTGATAGTATGGCTTTACGGAATCTTGGGTTTAATGATAGTTCCGAAGCCAATCTTTTTGACCTTCCAGGTTACAACGCGGAAAATTGTATAAGGTCCGACAGGAAAGGTGGAGGAGCTTCATTATTTATACATACAATATTAAATTATATTCTCAAAAAAATAACCATACTCATAAACATCAATTAGACTGTGGCTGCGGGTGGTTGACGGTGACTCGATATTTATTGAAAAACCTCATCCATACAACCCTCATAGTAATATTTATAATCCAGAATATGTTGTTTTTGATTACTTTATGTGACTCAACTTGAAAAAACATTGATCACGGTATCAACAGGGAGAAAAAGCAATGCTAATCATGGCGCGACTTTAATCTTGACTCTCTGAAACTGTGATATAGGCCCAAAGTCAACAACTTCATCAACTGATTTATTCAAACAATTTCTTCCCCGTGCATTGATGGCCTACTGAAAAAATGGCATTACTTGAGCAACATTTTCTGTCAAGATATCTACAGGTGTCAAATCCTGCGTCCTCATTACCGACTTATCAGATCACTTTCCGATATTTTCCTTCACCTCCAGTATCACCTACAATCAAACAATCTCATCCCAATTTATCGAATTCAGCAATTAAAACCGATTAACCATAAAGGCTCACCATTTTTTTTTCCCCGCCCCCTGTCTCGCTCTGTCCACGCTGTAGCTTTCTCCGCCCATGCACTGCCCCGTCTCCTTTTCGCTTCCCCCCTAGTTTCTCCCCAACGTGCCTTCGCCCCACTTTGGCTTCAAGATGCCTCTCCATAGTTACTAGGGAACTTCATACAACATGAGACGATCCGAATCGCGAGCAACAATTTATGATAAATTCCCAGTCTCCGCAATATCAGTTCATCGGCCAATGTTTAGTTAGATCTAGATATCTAACCTTCATACCCCCAAATAAGCCTTGGATCACAAAGGCACTTCAATCATACAAACTAAAGATAAATATATAGAAAGCTTTGTAAACAACCCAACGAGGCTAAGCTGATACACTTACACTAAAGATAAGAATTACCTTAACCAGTTACTCCGTCCTAAAAAAGTTCACACATTTCCTCAGAAATTGGAATCTCACAAACATATATGAAAAATGTGGGTGTGGGGGGGGGGTGTTGGGGGGGAAAAAACCTAACAACCTTCTTGGAGGATAAACAGCAAAAACTTTCCGATGGTTTCCTGACAAAGATGTAAGAATTCACTGACCGGCTGCTATTGCATCCCACTTCAATGAATTCTTCACAAATATTGGATCTTCTCTTGCCGATAACATACCACCACCTGATCCTAATTTTTCACCCCTTTTAAGCCTATAACGACAACACGTGTATTTTTTCTTAAATCCCCACTTCATCAGATGAGATTGAAAAACTTGTAAGGAAATTAAAACAGCACAACACCGGTCATGAATGGTATCAGCTCTAATATCCTTAAGGCTGTGCATACCTAATATTCAATTCGTGTACATAGTTTCAACGGCTCTTTATCAACTGGTGTTGTCCCTTCAAAGCTCAAAATGTGGCTAAGGTCTTCTGTATTCCAAGCCGGTACTCCCACTTATTAACACTATAGGCCTATTTCTCTATTTCGAATGGTCTGGGAAAGGATTATGTATAACAAAATTTAAATTTATTCCAACATAACATTCCTTTGTGCCACCAGTTTGGATTTCGCCCAAGGCCACCGTAGGGCATAAATTACTTCTACATCAAAGTATCAGAGGACTTGGATCAAACTTCATTCAATTGGTAATCTTTCTTGATTTAAGCAGGGCTTTTGATACATTAAACCACTCATCTTGGTACTAAGTTAGCCATTGTGGTATAAGGGGTCTTGCAATTCGTGGATATCCAGTATTATCTGTAGAAACAATTTGTACATATAATGGTAAAATCTCTCTCGCCCTCTAACATCATCTGTGGTGTACCGCACGGCTCCATATTAGTTCCGCTTCTCCTTCTTACTGTACATCACTATCCTTCCTCTTTTTCCAGCCGTCTCACTAAATATATTATTTGCGCTCCACTAACATTCTTTTTTCACAGAAGACCTCGTAACTCGAAACCCCGGTTAATAACGAACTTTCCATTATTTCCAATTTGGTCAACTAATAGCTGTCTCTAAATATAGCTAAACAATTTCATGATCTTCAAAAACAAACTAGTACCAACCAGATACTAATCTAAAAATACAAACGACAAACAACATCAGTGATGTAAACACCCACTCAGTTTCTTGGCGTATTTATTGATAACAACCTTTCTTGGCACTCACACACTGCCCATATCTCAAAAATTATTCTAAATAAATTGCATTAAAAAATCATCCGCAAATCCGTCCTTATCGTCCCGAGATTCTCTTTGTACCCTATACATATTTTATTCTCCCTATCTAAATTATTGTGCAATTGTCTGGGCAGAACAAAAATATACACATCTAACACGCTACTTCCTTTACCAAAGGGCATCGCACGGGTACTACTTACCTTATGTGGCACACAGACCCCATTATTCCCTCCATGAACATGTTAAACTTCTGATATTTATCTTTTCCAACTTGGTTCTTTTCATGTATAATTCCAGCACATTACTTCCTTCAAGCTCCTTCCACCCAGTTTCTTCAAGAAATGATCAGTCCATTCATACAACACTCGCTATGCTTCGGACCTTCATATTATCCCTACCAACACAAAACAGCAGAAATACCATTAAAACCCAAGGCGCACTATTTTTGAACGGCTTAGATGTCACGTTAAAAATTAGCCCCTCACTCTCATCCTTAAAAAACATTTCAACCGTTCTTCTCAGTTCATACCATGTAGATTGAGTTTTGTGATCTTTTGTGGTATTATTCTGTACCGCTTCCTGTTTCCCTTTTATTATGCTGTCATCTCGCGCCCTCCTTCCTATCGTCGGTCTGTCTGTCTGTCTTGTGTGTCCCTGCCTTGTAACATTGAATTATGCTTTAAGATGGCCTGCATATCGATCTCACCCACTGAAGTTATTTGCTGTTCTTGATATAATGGCTCTACATTCCCATTTCTCATAATTTACTTTGTTATGCAGCCCTATGTTAACATCCATACTTGCACTTTTTTTCTTTTTTTCACTGAATGAGGGCATTGCGTTACACGCTCTGCGTTTGCAGTGTCCTCGTCCATTTAACTTTAGTGATGTACAGATAAAAATAGGTAATATTTGGTACTTTAATTATTTAATATTTATCATGTTCTATTGTCCAGTACCTTATAAAATAATGTTAGGGACTATAAATAAATATGAATAAATAGATATCCTTGAGGAAAGCTTCTTCAAAATTTGAGTTGATCCCTGATCTTGCAGTTTTGTGTTATGAGCAATGCTTGTTTCCCACAGTCCCATAGACCGCTGTGATGATTTCTGTCGGTTTACGGACAGACAGCAAGAAATAGGAAATGCAAAATTTCTTACAGAAACGACCGAATTTTCAAGTAAAGATTAGTACACATGGATAATTACTAAGGTGAACGGTTTTAGATGATATAAAAAACTCAACTTTTTTTGTAAGTCGGGGGATGAGGTTGTGGATCAAGAAATGCCCCTTTAAGGATTGTTAGATGTATTTGGGTTCAGGATTTGCTAAATCATTGTTAGTGTGGCTTACAAAGGCATAGTGTTGTGCAACATACAACCTTGAATTAATGTGGTTTATGCTGCCAACCTAGATGCAAAAAAGAGGACCATGTAGAATAGCTTATACTGTGGCTTGGACTGAATTTTTAGTGTTACAGCTTTCTTCTGGGGTTAGCCCACCTGAAACATTCTATATAAACTAGCTACTACAAAGCAGGTTTATTCGGTACACCTTACAACCAAATATGGGCATTTACACTGAGGCAAAGTCTAATTCACTTTTCTTTTCAATGACAACATAGCATCATGGATTAGCCTAAAATAACAATTTGCTGTAAGGTATTTGCAATTACGTTGAATTTAAATTCGATTCAGAAAAATGAATTACGTGTTGCTTGGTGATAGGCCAGGAAGGGTATGGCCTCAATCGGGCGTCATGCTGGTAAACTTGTCAACGATAATGACTTTCGTTACACTCACAAAAGTCAAAATACAATACGACTTATTTGAATCAAACTAAAATAATGGTGATAAAGTCATCCTTGAAATTGCCTCTTTATTACCAACTGTTAACTGTTTAAAATATCACGGAAATGAAACATTCAATTTCAACTAATGAATTCAATGACCACTTTTGCCCAGTGTTAAACGCCCGATACGTTGGTCTATCTTAAAGTTGGTGATGTCATTATGCGTCTTTGCATTCCAACAAGCGTCTCGATCGTGCCACCTTTATTAGGAGAGCAGATCAGTCCCTGATTCCAAGATGGGCACGATTCATGGGTGGGGGCAACAGAAAGTCCAGTGACGTTCACCTTCAAACTTTTAAGAGACACAAAACTATATATTAGTGTTAATGCAAAGAAAGTGCACATCAGAGTGATTTTCTCTGCCTGCATCCAATTAAAATTTTGACCTGTTTTTGACCTTTTTGGTTTGTATTTGTATATCAATAAGGGTGCATTACATGATGTTCACAAAATACGTGAACTTTAAAGATACACTGGCACAGTTTGAAAAGAGTGAACACCTCACGAGTTTTCCAAAATTGCTATTTTTGCATGGTTTAAAGCTTCGAATACATTAGCCCTCACCACCTGAAATGATTAAGCCAATCAGTGCCCTAATTCTAATATAAAGTGCTCAAGGTCATTCATCAGCAAGCAATGGGCAGAAATGGTGTTTTAACACAGAAAAACATGCCAGAGTTGATTCCAATGGAATCCACCCTGTTTGACAAGTCTTTGACCTTTGTGGTTTAAATATCAATGAGTACGAGTCTATGGTATTCATGTAATGGACCCATTTTGTCAATTAAATTTCACAGCAAACTTAAAAGTTAGCCTACAAATTACCTTCACATCTTGGCCTCTTTTTAATGCTCCCTGTTTTTTGGGTATGTGTTAATTTTTTTATATGTGTAAAATATAACTGTACTTCCATGGGCCCTAGACCTCATTTGTGAGCAAATTTAAGAAATTTCATCATATTTAGCTGAATGACAACAGGCCAGTTTCCGCTTTGACAAAGGCTGACACAGAGATTTTTCTAGGATGTGACCCTCAATATTTCAAGAAGTTATTTTTTTTTCATATAAAATTCTTGTCTAATCCTAATCAGTGTGAAATAGCTAATCTCAAATCCAGAATTTTTGTTTATAACACATTACCTATGGTACGTATACTACAATCCAACTTAAACCAAATGTACTCATCAAAGCAAAAAAAATCCAATTCATCTCAAACACTGGAATTGAGCATTTTAGAGTTGACCGCTCTTTGTTTTTTTAACGAAAAAAGTGTATCTTCTTTGAAATCTCTGAGTTCCCAGCCTTAAGATAGGATTATCAGCTATTGTTCTCTCCCCAGAGGAAAATCACATAAATCAAAAAACCTAGACCTGTCAGAAAATGGTGTTCATATTTTCACGCTGCTTCCCCATTCTTGAATAGTCAAATTGTGTTGGTATATGTACCTTAAAACATGCTCATCATCCTTAACTAGTGATTAGAAAACGTTATCCTTCCTAAGGTTCCAACCTGTAAAACTGTGGTATGCCCCATAATGATATCCAAGGTCAATCACGGAGGTAAAATTTCGCCAGAGGCATCGCATTTCTGCTGAAACTAGGTAGACAAATTTTGTTTGTATTGTTTCATAGGATCAAAAGAAAATTAGTGGTGACATTTCGTTAAGGCGAATTACAATCGATCAAAATGTATAACAAGGGTCTACAATGGTCTATAGGGTCACCAAAACTATCCCTGGATGTTGTGATGGTGACATCGCTAATCATTTCAAATGCATTTTCTTCTGCTCATTATTGGTCCCCCCGCCCACTTTAGTTGGCGAAGGGGGACTAAAGAAATGCCCTGCGTCCGGGTGTGTGTGCGTCCCACGCGGTATCTGGATCTAAAGTAATTGTGGGTCCATTTCGTAACATAGATCCATGCTTAAGCAGGCGGTGGGCTGGGATACAAAGCGGGTCATGTGTCATGGTGTAAAAGGTCAAATAGGGTCAAAAATAGGGTCCAAATAGGGATAACAGTGTTGAATTGTTTATAAAGACCTGTAACGCACGCGATATCTTTTGACTAAATAAGTATGGGTGTCATCTTCGCACTGTAGATGTCACATGAGTAGGGGGTGGATGAGTTCAAAGATTGGTCATGATGTGGCTGGGGTCAAGTCATGCGTCAAAATCCTGTTCACATTTGGTTAAACCTTGTAAACACGATTCTTGTTGATCTAAATGAGTATGGTTTCCATCTTCGCACTGTTAATGTACCTGAGTGGGGTGGGATTGAAATTCTGGAGGTGGGTCTTTGGCTTTGGGTCAAAGTCAAATATGGTAAAAAACTTGGCAAGTTTGGTTGTGTGTGCATCCCCCGCGATATCTTTGGAGCTAAGCAAGTGTGGATGTCAATCTTCGCAACATAGATGCATCTGAAGCAGGCGGTGGCTGGGATACAAAATGGGTCATGTGTCATGCGTTCAAAGGTCAAATATGATCAAAAAAGGGTAAAAATTTGGTCAAAACTAGATAAAATGCGGGTTATATTGTTATAAGCCTTGTAAACACGATATCCTTTGATGCTAATAGATATGGGTGCCCATCTTCGCACCATTGGATGTCATCCAAGTAGTCGGTGGATGAGTTCGATGGTGGGGATGTGGCATGGGTCAAAGGCTCAAATGCGGTCGAAATGGGATTAAATTGTTCAATTGTGGTAGGATGGTGAAACTTGTGGGTGTGATCAAATTCAGTGCCGAAAAATTTGAAGGTCATTAAGGTCATGTGAGGTCATTCAAGGTCAAATGGGATAAAATTGCTATAACCCGTGTCAATTGTGGTAGATGATGAAAACTTGTGGGTGTGGTCGGCATTCAGTGCCCAAAAAAGTGAGGTCATTCAAGGTCATGTAGAGATTCAGTCAAGGTCAAATCACTAAGGATGTGGTAGGATGATTGAAAATTGGGGGATGGGGTAGCTTCAGTGCCAAACCAACAAAATGATGGTCATTCAGGTATGCGAGTCATTCAAGGTCAAATCACTAAAGGTGTGGTAGGATGATGAAACTTGGTGGGCTGTGGTCAGCATTCAGTGCCCAAAAATTTGAAGGTCTTGCCAGAGTCATGGGATTAGTCAAGGTCAACTCACTCACTTGTTTTGGTAAGATCATGAAACTTTGTGGATGTGGTCAATATTTCTAAACTGAAAATTGTGACAGGTCATTCAAAGTCAAGTAGGGTCATCCAAGGTTCAAAATAACTACAACATGTGAGCTTAAAAATTGTACTTCACTCCACTACCGCAGATCGTGCGGGGGACCCTTTGTGTTCGAGAACACCTTGTGACAAGAGGACGGGAAATCATTCGGAAACCACTTTCAAAGTCAACAAAGTTTGAGCATTTACCCCTAGGACTAAACGAGACAATGAGAATATAGCTGGCTGATCTTTACATGTATGTCTCACTCCATTTAGTTTATACAGTTGCTTTCAGGCATATGCCACCTGCAGTGGCGGAGAGAACATAA
Organism: Ophioderma brevispina; assembly: GCA_023653785.1. NCBI lineage: Eukaryota > Metazoa > Echinodermata > Ophiuroidea > Amphilepidida > Ophiodermatidae > Ophioderma > Ophioderma brevispina. The sequence continues at coordinate 23,687 of JAMKCH010010615.1, forward strand.
CACACATAAACTAGTGAATAAGGCTCTTCTGGACAACAAGCAACCGCTGCCCATAATTACCCTCAAAGAATCAACCAGCTCGGCAGACAGACACTCTCTCGTCGACTTTCTGTCGAAATGCTGCTAAACTCTCCAACTCCCCATCCAACATTCTTAGACATGGAACACTGCCTGCTAGAACACCAAGACCAGACCAATTCACTATCACCTATGACAGAACTCCCACCTGTAGCAATCACACGTAAGGAATGGGTCACTATGAACAGGATTCGCACAGAGTCGGTCGTTTCAACAGCAATAGCAACGAGGGGGCTGCGACCATCCAGTCTGCCAATGTGGCTCTTCATAACAGATCTGCAAATCTTTTTTTATGGCATTATCAATCGGATATGAATCTCAAAACCAACCAGTCAACAGTGAGCTGGCTCCACCAACCTCAACACATTAGCTCTGCCTCATATGCAGAAAGCCAAGCAGCAGCATTTACCCCCGGTTACCTTGCAACCATACTGGTGGTTATACAGCTTTAACTATAGGTTGGAACCTTGGCAAATATATATTTATATCCTTATAAGGAGATGAATGCATTAGTACATAAAACACCAATTTTACTATCTTTTTTTAAAAGATTTCCTGTTAAAATTTCACTTTGAAGAGGGGGGCAGCAGTCCACAAATTTGAACCCCATCATTTTCTGTCGGTCTACGCCCTATTGAAACCCAAATGGCAACAAAATCAATTGAGCATGAAAATACTACTAGACACACACTCACAGACATGTTCAAATGTGTATAAATTTAGCGTGTGTGTGTAATTATATTGTTTTTATGAGCTGGTAAATGAAATGATAGCTAAAATGCTGTCTTGTTGACATTAATCTTAGGGGGTTTCTCATTTTTAAAAATGGTGGTACAAAACAGTTTGTGAGCCAGTTAATAAACACCACGTCATGGCATGACATCCAAATTTAACTATTTCTGTCATGTTTGGAAATTGAAATATGAACAAAATGAAAATCCCTGATGGTCTTACATTCACCAGAAACACTCGCACAGCATGGATTTGTAAAAAATTATTTTCCATGCTTTATCTGAACACAAATTTTGGTAATGAAAAATGTGATTTTTAATGGACTTCACAAATTCGGAGACTCAGCTAAATTTGGTTCATATATTTGGATTCCTGGGGGAAATGTTCACTCTCAAGAAATGTATACTTTTATGCAGCCTACTACTGTTATATTTACAAAGCTATAATACGAAGCATATTTACTGAAGTACATGCAAGGGGTTAGTGGTCCCTGTGAGCAGATGACGTCACACTGTCAGATAAAATGAACAGGTGGGACAAGTTTAGGAACCTATTAATCGTGGCAGCTTCAGTGTTGTGCTCCGTCTATATTAAAGGTGAGTGTTAGATATCTTTGGGGACCCCCCCTGATTTACCCGGAAGTAGTCAGTATAGATTTTGATATCAATGAAAAAAAGGCTGTATTGTATTGTTCTCATGTCGTCTTGAATTACTTGAGCCCTGAAATACAGTCATTCCCAAGATGATAAAGAAAAAAAGGAAACCAGGAAAAAGTTTTTTTTTTCCTTTTATTGTGCAAAAGAATTACCGACCCTATTTTGAAAAAAATTCCTTAAGAAGTTTTTGTTTCAATTTTAACTTTCTGAAATGTAAAAAAGATGTTTAAACAGTTTCTTAGCATGTTAGTGTGGTTTCATAATGACAAAAGATGCATTTTTGAGTAGGAATCAGGTTGATTTTTAGGTTGATTAACTTATTAATACAAACCAACATGTTCAATATACTTTGTATTGACATTTATAAAAAAAAAAGTTTGCGGACCGACCGACCCAACTCTAAAAAGTCATCTATGAACAATCAAACAAATTTTTTTGCGGCCTTACCTACAAGTGATAAGACAAAATTTAATATTTATTCATTTTTGTCTGGACGGACACTTACAATTGAATGCAGATTCATATCTCTGAATATTTCAACTAGAGCCTACAATATGACTGTTCTGTCCCTGAAGTGGATGCAGAGGTGTCAAGCTTCCAAAGTAAGGTCCGTGGTTTATGACTTAGGTTGTATTCTGAAGGTAGTCTAACTTTAGCCCAGGTTTAAACCAGGTTAGTCCTATATGGACCTTTTTTTTCCTTCAACATACTAAGAAAGTTTAAAATAATGGCCTGTGAAGAAAATCCTCATGTATGGAGCTGGAACAGCCATCCATGAGGAATTTCTCAACCAATTATGGCACACTTCAGAGTAGGTTTGAAAGTGAGAAAGATTCCTCGTGTAGGACTAACCCTGGTTTAAAACCTGGGTCTAAAGTTTAGACTCCCTTTCAGAATACCAGCTTAGTGTCTTCAATTAAGTGAACAATGATGTTTTATTAGGGGTCATTTTGTACATACGTGAATTGTAATTTATTGGTGGCATTCAAACAAATGTAAGTGTTGTTGACTACGATGTGATGCGTCATAACAACCTGAGTATAACTTTATAACGTCATGATATCAAAGTATAGACTGCTATTGTCAAGCCAATATTTAGAGAAAAAAGCCAATTATCTTATCAAGAAATGTTAGAATATTAGTCATTTTCATCATCTCAAATGTGAACTTCAGTGGGATAATTTCAGTATTCTGCCACCACATACTTCAAACATGCAGTTTATTTCGTTGAGGCCGCCAAATTCATAGGGTGGCACAATCCAAATTCTTTCCCCTTCAGGGTTCACAAGGTACTTGGTATTAATGGAATGCTTTTTTCAGACAGTGGCGTACCGAGCAATCGATCGCATAGGTGGCAAAATCCCAAGTCGTCCCACGTAGGGGGAAACCAATCTCAAGTGTCCCAGTAATTTCTACAATGATTCGATCGGGATCAAGTGTGCAGGCAAATGCTCCCTTTTCATTAATTTGGCCCAAATTTAGGGTTAAAATGGTCAAAATTTCCAAAGAAATGAAAATGTAAATTTTGAGTCATTTGTGCCACTTTGTTAGTTATGAGGGGAACTTGGCCCCCCCAGTCAGTATGGGCCCATTGCTTTCAGTATACTATAATTGCGAATGTCCTATGGTACATAATATATTTTTTTATGTATCACCTTGTTTTAATACTTAAGTTTGGTTCATTAAAGCTTGAATTACCACACCATATGCAATTAACATTGTTTTTTAGACTTACAAATTTCAATAAATATCCATGTAGTCGAGTGGTTGTTCAATATCACTTCACCACTTCCACTTGGCCCCCAACTTTATGAGGTCTAATATTGAGACAATCAAAAACTATTATTTTAATCCTATGACTCCACCACTAATTTGCACCATTTTTTTATCCAAATCAGTCCATTTTTTATTCCATATCAGTCCATTTATTCATCGCAAATGAGTCACATGATAAACATTCAACTACAGTGATCGATTGGCGTGCGCAGTACCAGACTTTGACCAAGTTTTTCGTATTGGTCAGTTTTATTTTTGTCTTTCAGTGTTCGGGCATGCTCACGAGCAGAATCGCCTGCTGCGACTGGAATCGTGTCTTGGGCTTTAGGTTGCCCCATTCTTCCCACCCAATGATCATGCCTGGTTTGCCCATCCCCATATTTTTGTTCTTTTTGGCAACTGAAATTATGTATTGTTGATTCGAAGTATATACAGGACTTAAAGATACTATCAGTGATTTTCACGAGAGTCAAAATATTTCAAATTTACAGGAATAGCTTAAAAATGAAGGATAAGTCTGAAGAATTCTGATAATTATTTTCAACTGAAGAATTGGCAGAACCAGAAAAGGAAGCGGCCAATGTTCAAAAGATATGAAATCTCCATTCAATTACGGTTGTTAGTTTGTAGTAAGTGTCCGTACAGACAGTTAATGACCAAAATATCCCGAATTTTGTTCCTTATTAGGTTGCTTCTGGTCTTATCAATTTACAGGGTTATGTTAGGATATCTATACTTGTAACAGACATCACAAAACTGATTTTGATAATTTTTCGGTTTCTGATTTAGCAAATCCACTGCTAGTGTTTTAATGTGGGAAACCACTTGACGGAGGAAAATACGCCATCTGATTTGATGGCACCGTGGTATGCGAGTATAGTGAGTGGACAAAATATTACTCATGCAAACTGTTGATGGTTATGGAATATTAATTAGGTTTAATTGATATTTATTTTGATAGTAATAAAAAAGTGAACCTTGACCAGAATGACAAAGTCCGATTTGCTTGGCACTTGGTGTGTGGGTTTGTAGTGGGAACACAAAGTATTACATATGTTTAATGAGCTCATTTGCATATTTGTTCTGATTGGCTATATAATAAAAAAGTGACCTTGACAGAAACACAAAGTCTGATTTGATTAGCACCTGGGGACAAGGCTGTTTGAAAAGTCCTCACTTTATATGACAAAACAGAATAAACAAAACTAGAAATTCATGGTCTCGGCAGATGAGGGATCCCATGGTGCCACCTGAGTGATACAAGTTGGGTTCAAATTGAACTTCAAATTTCATATTGAGGTAATTTACATTTTAGCCATTTTTCACTTGACCTCACATGACCTTTGACCTTGACAGCGACCTTTTGACCTCTCATCTGAGGGATCCCATGGTGCACATTTGGAACAAGTTTGGTTGCAATAGACCCAGTTTGCGCGATCCCCCATTTAAATGCATCTCTATTTGTGCCCCATTTCCATCCGCGGGAACTTGTTACCAGCCTCAAGTCGGCAAAATAACAACCGTTAAGAGAGGAAGAGAATACCAGAAACCTTTACCCTATCTGTGACGTTGCACATAGTGTGTAAAATGTCCGGGTAGTAGGGCCAAAGGTACGTTCGAAAATATCACTTTTTGTTTTGAAATTCAACACCATGCCGTGCCTCGATTGTGTTTTTATCCCCCTGGCTCATGAACAAGCAGAAGGGGGATTTTGGGGAGTATGCTATCAGTCAAGGCTGCGGCCGTCTGTGTCGGTTGTAGGCGGCGTTCCAAC